>JAOEHY010015652.1:4455-28365 GCA_025447955.1 Psilopsiagon aurifrons | reverse complement strand
ATGTACTAAGCAGTAACTAAAACATTGGTGTTATCAGCACTGCTCACAAGCTGAAAGTCCAAAGGAAAAAAAAAAAAACCACCGGCTACCAAGGAGAAAAATGACTGCTACTGCCGAACCCAGGACAAAACCACAATGTAAACTCTTTCAGGTATTAGGGTAATTTCATCTTCTACTGAATTTCACTGTGCAGACCCATCTTTGGTTTTGTATAAAGTACATACGTGGTGCCTGGTGACAAACGTATGTTGACGTAGCCCAGAGGAGCAATGAGAAAGAAGGGGAAAATTACTTGTAAGCTGATCCTGAATCACAGTGGACAGGTAGTTCTTTTTAAAAAACCCAAACGGCAGCATGTGTTCCAATTTGAAAGCGCTAAAGCCCAAGTTTGCCAAAAGCTGCAAAACTGATCAATAAAACAGTAAAAATATTAACTGGCTACTGAACTCAATTCTATATTTGGTTACTTCAAGGGACTATGAATTTAAGCAGATAAACACAAGCCTATCCAGTGAAAAAATTAAAATCTTCACTGCTGAAGTACAGCTAGAGGGCAGGGCACAATGTTATTTGAGGCACAACACAATAAATCCCTAGGAGTTTGACTTCTAGGATGAACTCAGGTTGAAAAATATACGAGCGCCCCAGAGAGTATAAAGTTCATGGTCAGAGAGGGTTTCTCGCAAAGTTTTCTGACTGCAGACAAGAATCTGCCACAGAATTTAAAGGTTTTGCCAGCCTGCAGTAAACTGTAGTGATGACACTAAGTGTTGCATGCTAGAAGTACTGTTTTTCATCCATGGTTGCGGTATCACTCTGAAATAGTGATCCCGTTAACAGGTGCTATCATTTCTTTCTGGTACTATGTGATTTGGTGATGTGGAATGTTCTATAAAATTTACTACTTCCTGTGCTCCAAAATTGGCCCTTTCATTAGGATAATATCATTATATCTTAGAATGCTTCTTACAGTCTTCTTCATGAAAAAGAAAACCATGAACCTTTATTATATGAACTGTCAACTCATGCAGATCTCACCTTCCTCTCTAAACAGGCAGGTGGTATCAATTGTATCCTGTGCCTCACCTCACCAGATTGGTTGTATCTGAAGATGAAACAAAACCAGTTAGCCTGAAGATAAATATAAAAGTTGCTATCTATTTCATGATCCAATGTAGCATTGTCAAAGTTCCTTCTTTGCGTCATGTGACTTAGTACTCAGCAAAAGATTTCACAACATAGTTTGCCATTCAGCTGTGCGTACAGTTCCACTAATGTAAAGGAACTAATACTCCTTATGAGTACACTTCTGACATCTGCTAAATTAACTCTGTTGTATAGGTTTGAGGGAGGTATGCCAACAAAAATCCCTAGTATACGCAGAGGCAGTGTTTTACTACCCATGCATGTCATACCTCCCCTGCATGCCTGAAACCTGAGTCTACATTATCCAGGTTCAAATTGTACCAGTTGCATTTGTTTCCCACGAGAAGTCATTGGGGCACTAAAACCGCATGTGATATTGCACATCAGCTGAATAGCCATTCAGCTATTCCATCTCAGTTGATGCACTAAAAGTGTACAGCTATACTGTACAATCAAATTTCATATAACGCACTCTCAATCAATGAATTAAAAGTCAGCCCTGAGTGAACAAAACAGATAGCACTTCGTGTTCTTCCAACAGTTGCAGAAATTATGTCTGATAGTTAATATTTCAGCAGTAGCACCTTTGCACTTCTTAATGCAGTGCAAATTTTTAAATGTGTATGGGTATAAGTTGGTCCTGCAGATTTTCAATTTTTCGTAATTTACATATATATGCAGCTAATACATAGATAAAATTATTTTATGTTTAAATAAATATTTTCTGTTTCTGCATGGGGAAGCATATATATACAACAACAAAAAAACTACCTCTTTGGAGGAATAAAAAACTGTAGCGCAAAGGAAGTATACCTTCTTGGGTATCTATCTTTAATTTTTGGGGTAAATATTATGCTTTTCATGTTTTACTGTCTATTCACTCTATCCCTCTCATGTCATTTTAAAATAACTGAGCCTGTGTATTGAAGAGTGCTAAAATGAGATATAATGAGCCAACAACCTCTGCCTTAGCTTCCTAGCTTCAGTTGTAGCTGAAATTGTCTGGGCTGCTGGGGGCAGAGAGGGGTGAGGCAGCAGCAGCAAGAATCCAGGGGCAAAAAGAGGCCGCTGCAGGGGTTCAGGAAATGTAAAAAGGAGAGGGGAGAAAAGAAGTAACAGGGAAAGAAGAGAAGGCAGAAGCAGCAGCAAACAAATGCTTTTAAATGCACTCTATCAGACCATAGACCTCGTGCTCAGAACATCAGGAAAGAGCCATGTGTTACAGTAGGCAGATTCAAAAAAAATTGGTCTTCAGAGCAGCATGCAGTTCAGTTCACAAACATGCTGTTGCAATGAGCAGGCATGACAAAAAGCTGAAATGGAGTCTGCAACAGCATTGGAAAAGCCACCAGGGAACTTTCAAAGCAGTGCCCAAGTAGACATGTCCTGGACTTTACTTACCAGTAGACTACACCTGACACTTTGATCAGATCTCTTCTGCTTCTGTGACTGAAACACAGTGATAGTTTAATTTTTAGCCATTTACTTGACGAAATGTCCAATGCTGGTTTTGCTGCGGGCGCCTCATCAGCTTGTGGTGTACTCACCTCTTTCCATTCCATACATAAGTAAAACTTTGCTGCTCACTTTGCTCCCAGTTGTGTTTCTTGCTTTACCACCAGCATATTGCTAGAGATAATGTGCATAGCTGTATTTAGGGTTGAGAATGCTGGGGCCTTTGTGTGATAGAGGTACCTGTCTCATATAAAAGGGTTTATTGTTACTTCTGACAGTAACTTACAACCAAATAATCCCTTGTGCAGTGTGTAATCACTAGCAGAAAAACATTTTTCTTAGTGTTTTTTTAATCTAAGTGACAGAATTCTGCCTAAGTCTGGCTGTCCTTTCAGAGCTAGTGCAAAAATATTTTCCATTGCTAGATGTCAAGGAAGGAAGCTGCAATATTATGGCCTTGTATCGCTCTCTAATGAATTGAAGAATTTGGTGAAGTTTCCATGTAGGGAAGTCCTCACCTCCGAAACAGCATTAACATTTTAAGATGTTACTGTCTTCAACTTTGTATTATTTCCCCTCATTATAAGGAGGTAGAGTTGCTAGCCTTTGAATTTGGACACAGTAACAGATTGTGCAAATAGGTCAAATGCACTTCTGTGCACTAGAAAGAGTCCCCTTAACCACTGCTGAAGACAGCTCAAGCCAAGTCTGGCTGGCTTTGCATGAAAACATGAGAATTGTGCATTGGCCGCCTGTATTAACATGCTTAACCTGAGTACTCTAAATGAAATAAAATGCTTTTCAGCTTCATCTGTATTAAGCTACAGGGTGCTACAACAAAAGATTAATGGTTTCTGCTGATTCACTGACAGACGGAGAAGGGTCGTTACTGCCCTCTTGTTCTAAACAGAATTCCTTTCCTTTAAGAGAGGGTGCACTCCTCTGGTCTCATGACAGGTTGACATAGAATTTGTTTCTTGGAAGAAATAATAATAGGGATGGAAACTTGCATATATTGTACAGCAGATCTTTTGTTTCCTTGATTGTTCTTCAGTTAAAAAGCTTAAACATGTCTGCTTGGGAAGCTTAAACTATTCTCATTCATCCTAGAAACAGAAACTGTTGTAATACTAGTAGATAACTTTACATTTCTTTTCACCACTGAACATATAATCCATGATGGAAAGGCTGTTTTGTCATCTCTCAGAATAAGCGTATTGTGTATCGCATGCTAACTAGCTGTATATACAGGACAGGAAAATACTAAACTGCTTTCTTAACTTAAGCTAATCTTAAGGCATTTCATCAGTCCTCCTTTACCTTGACATATTTCACACATGCTTTCAGGATATTTTCCTTATTTATACTAATTGTCTGAATTTATTACTGACAAAGTCTATTTCTCCTTCAGGATTTGTCTTTTACTCTTCTTTCTGCTACTCTGTTTCCAGGCACAAGCACAGATACTGTTGTATGTTCTTTTCACAACAACATGGCTGTTCTGGTCTTGTCATTGTTGCCAAAACTGTCAGGTTGAATGTGTTCGGGAAGGTTTTATGCCTAAGATGAACTTTTAAAATGGATTGAGAAATTCACTTTTATTTATAACTAAAAGGAATATTCAGGTCCTTACTAGAAAGAAAAAAAAATATAAAAGCAACTGCAATCACTAATAATTGAATGTCTTTTATACCTAAAGCCCGAATAAGGAATTTGAAGAAAGATTTCCAGAGCAGAGAAACAGTTAATGACCCCTCATTTCCCTGCTTACCTTTTAAAAAATAGTTTTTATTCTAATTTAAACTCACTTCTTTTCACATCATATGATCATTGCTTACATCTGATCATTTCTCCTATAGCTGTTTCTAGTTCTTCAGAAGAGCTAAATACGCTTGATCCAGTAGAAGAGAAACTTCGAATGCAAATTGAAGAAGAAAAAAAAAGGTATTACTTCTGCCTCAAACTTCTGCCATCCTGTGAAAGATAAATCATACTGAGAGTATGTTCCAATTACAGTTCTGCACACACAGATACCCTCAGGGTTTTCTCTGCATTAAAAATGTCAGCTTTGTGGCTCACTAATAGTTTTTAAATTTGTTTATATGCTGCTGGTTCTCTGTAAGATGCCAAAGTTCATGAATGGGGAAAATTTATTCTTGGGCTATTGGCTAAAAATACATTAAAATAGCTTCATGTCTTCCTTGAGGGTTAGTGTTAGAAACTTGTTGTTTAAATCCAAATTAATTGTAAACCTTTTTGGTTGATTCAGAAATGTCCTGCCTTTCTTGACCTAAGGAAAACCTTTAAGCTATGCAGGATTGACTAAGTGTAAATAATAAAGCAGAATATATATTGTTTAACAAATCCCTATTATAATGTCGTTATAGCCAGGAGGATAAAATAAAATAGATGCAAGGATATAATTTCTAAGTAATTTGCTAGTGTTTATGTTATGTACAATCTGTGAGGAAACTTCTGGCTATTTCATACTACTGGTAAATCTCCAGCCATATGGTAGGCAAGAATCCTCTGTAATGAAGCTTCCATCTGAAAGGGGAAACAGTCTCAGCTCCTATCTGAATCCAGGCTTTGGCAACCAGTTATTTATTAATGGTAACATACTGAGAAAACAAAATAAATAATTGACATATTTGATCTGTTTTTTAATTGTTAATTAGTATTGATCCCATTTGAATTTCACTAATTTATCTTATGAATATGTATGCTTTGTGGCATATGTTTCTTGTACTTATTGTCCAGTGAAGTTCTAATATGAGATGTCTCTTCCTATCCCCACTCTGTCTGTGTCCCCTGCATCTCTGATTATGTTATGTAGTTTAAATCTGCAACTGTTGTAGGTAGGATAAAGCTTTGTTCACATACGTGTTGGAAGACCTGTAATACACTTTCATCTTCTCATATTAGTTATAGAACAATGTTCAATCACTTGAAAGGGCTGAAAGTAGAGATTGAGCACCTGCAGCTTCTTATGGGAAAAGTAAAGATGAAGCTGCAAAAAGATTTTGAAGTCTGGTGGTCTGAAGAGGCAAGAAATCTACAGGTATGAAATCACTTCATATTTCTTCCATTTTCATGTAAATGTAGCAGCTTCAATAATTTCTTAAAGAAGTAGTTAATTTACTAGATAGAAAGAAATATTAAGGATAAGATTTGGGGCCTGATTCACCTGTGCTTGTGACAATTTAAATCAGACAAAACTAACATGAATTATGTTTGTATGAAGCTAACACAAACAAAGCAAACCCCATGGTTTCTGGTCTATTTTCTGTTTTGACATTCCCCCAGACAACTTGAATGGAACCCAAGAATGGTCCCCAGATGCTAAAAACTCTGAAGGAACATAAAACAAACAGAGGACATTGGAAAAACTAGTCCTTTTTACTGCTATCACAACTATGATTTCATCAGATATATGATGTATGTATTAGAAGATGGCAGCCACAGCTATAATTCGGACAAATACAAGCAAACATAATTGGGTTTTAGTTTCCTCTTTTTGCAAAGATTCCGGTAACCTTTCAGCTTTCCTAAGTTTCCGAAGGGTCAGCAGCTCTCAGCACAGAACGTGTGTCCAGTACTTTCTAGCTGAGGCCCACCACTGCCATCATTGCTTGTTTAAGAGCCCCTCAGCAGGAGAGTGCTCTAATTTAATGACTTGTGTAAAAACAAACTGAAGAGATGTCATTTTGAGCAGTTTATTAGAGGTTCCTAACACAATCAGTCTGAAAGCTACACAGTTTCACAGAGGAGACAGTACAAGAAGATCTGGACGGGATCAGCTGAAACAACATAGCTTTGTTATACTCCCTATCTAATACGTTTTTAATGTCTTCCAAGTCATGACATGGCATCTCACCCAAAGCACTTCCATGAAATGCGCAACATCCTAATGAAAGAGTGCTGAGTGCACTCCTTTGCATATCACTTGTTATTAGCCAAAGGAGAAGATTTAGTCTTTGGGGAAAACTTCTTGTAAACAAAGCAATGTTTAGCCAGTATTTTGTTTAATACTGTATAAATTCAGACTGAATTTTTATGAAAACAGCCTATAGTAAACACTGAACTTATCATTAGGATCTTAGTTATCCATAAAGTACCATCTAACCAGCTGCACTTCAAGTTATTATTGCAAAGACATTTCCAACTAAAATCCCTAACTGTATTGGTGGCAAAGAGGATAATGTTTTAGTCACGCTTCTTTCTAAATGTTCAGGCTTTTCAATGCACTGCAAGTAATCCATTGGAGCACAGTTTTCTCTGTCCTTTAACAGGGGAGGTCCAGGATTCAGCCTCTCATGATTCATCAGTAGAATGTTAGAAAACTGGAAAAAATAATTGGTATTGATTTCTTGGATCTTAACCTATCTATCTGAGCTCCCTAAGAAACTCAACTTGGTTAACACATGCTATTACATATTAGAAACCTGTAACTTGAGCTTAAAAATATTTGAAACACTTTTCTCTTTGTTCAGAAATGCTTGCTCAAGTGAAGAAAATACCATGTGATTCAGGCTGTGTTTTCTGAATGAGTCGTTGCCTACCTTGTTACTGCTGAGTCCTATATACCAATATTAAGCACTCTAAAAAGAATCCTGCCCTATATAATTTTGTTTTTCAATCTAAACCCAGCAGGCAAAGCCAGACATGGTTAGCCCACCAAATACCACAACTGTTCATCCCCAGTTTATCAAATCCTCACAGCATCTATCAACTAAAAGGTAAAATGGTCTTTCTTCTCTTCTTTACTTACTTGTAAGAAAATGCAGTCTTAGTGGAACTGCAGTTCACCAGAATGCTTTTGCAAATATCACACTCACATGCTGCACTTCCAGTTACAAGAGAAAGGTCTGTGTAGGTGTCACGTTCAGCAGTAGCAGTCATTTTTGACTTTCTTAGTAGCTGGTGCAGTGCTATGGTTTTGACTTTTGGCCTGGGAGCAGCACTGATAACACCGATGTTTTCAGTTGCTGCGCAGTAATGTTTAGTCTGATCAAGGACTTTCTGAGCCTCGTGGTCTGCCAGGGAGTGGGGGAAGCCGGGAGGAAGCAGAGACAGGACACCTGACCCAAACTGACCATAGAGATATTCCATACCACAGCACATCGTGCCCACTATGGGGGCAGTTACCCGGAAGGGTTAGATCACTGTTCGGTTGGGCTGGGTGTCAGTCAGCGAGTGGTGAGCGGTTGTATTCTCTTCCCTTGTTATTTCCCTTATCATTATTATTATTGGTGGCAGCAGTAGTGGTTTATGTTATACCTTAGTTACTGGGCTGTTCTTATCTCAACCTGTGGGAGATACATTCTTTCGATTGTCCTCCCCATCCCACCAGGAGCAGGGGAAGGAATGGGGAGGGAGTGAGCGAACAGCTGCACAGTACTGCGTTGCCAGCTGGGTTTAAACCACAGCAGTATAAAATAAATTTTTATCATTTAGTTATTTTGTAATACTATTGAATGTAGATTATTGTAACTCAGTTCTTTTGACTTGTTGGTCTTGGAAACCTTGAAGCCTGTCACTATGAAAGGCAAACCTATTATCAGTCAATTTTGCTATATGAGGCGACTATATCTCCTTTGGAATGTATTTAGGAGGCCACAAACAAAACCAAACAGATTTAAAAATTATTTAATATATAGCCTAAATAGGTTTGCTGCAAAAAATGTCGTGGTGCTACATTTATGCAGCATATAGTTCCATAATGATGTTTGCAGTTCCACAATTCCATATGAAGCATGTGATTCCACAATGGTATTTGATATTTTAAATTACTAGTGCATCCTGCACAGTAGAAAAATGTAATAGTCCTGTTTGTTTAATCATCAGCCATTTCTGATTTCAAACCTGCTAATTTAAATTCGCAGTAACAGATCTTTCATAGCCTTCAAGGAAAATAGAATGCAGGAAAACACATGCATGAATGTGGAGGTTTCCATATTCATTGAGAATAAACGGAGGTGTTTTCTCTCCTTTCCTGTCCTGGTCTCCCTCTCCCCCTCTCACTTGCTCTCTTTTTCTCCTCTCTCTCTCTCTCCTTTTCATGATACAGTTAGTCTTTCTCTGAAGAGTGGCTTTATCTACAATTTTATAACAGTACGCTGCATGAATGATGCTTCCTGCTTTGCAGCAAACATAGCCTACATGCAGTTAAATAATGAATATTAGATTTTCTTAAAACTGTAAGATCCTTTCTCATTTTTATTGCAAATCTTTCATGTACCTATAGTAGTAAACGTTTCGTAAGCATTGCAGAGAATGAAAGACATATTCCTCTAAAGTTGCCTAAGACATTTTCAGATGTCTGAAATGGATGAAAATTCTTATTCTGTGTTCTCTCAAGATTTAAGCTCTACTTATTGTGAAAACGGCTGACAGGTTTTAGGCCTAATTTGAGCTGTTAACTTCTGGTTTTAGGCTGAAAGTTACTTCTCCCACAGAAAAGATGATGGAATAGAATATGGACTTGGTCTAGCTTAGCGCAAAATCAGCTAAATTAGTTCAAGCAATCCATGACTGTCACTAGCTTTGTACTGGACTAAGCTAAGGACCTCTTGCACAACCTCTCTGCCCCATTGTTCTTGAGAACAACAATTTCCAGTCGGTTTGTGTGGGCATTGCTTAGGAAAGTGATATTTTTTGCAGTCTAAACTAGAATTGGAAAGAACACATTGCAATGACAAGGCACTTCCCAGGCCAAGGGAGACCAGCCTCCAGGAGTGGTGATTTTTCCTTCTCCCACCATAGCTCAGAAGCAAAATTGCATAACTGGTTTCTTTATAATTTTCTTTTAAACTTTTCTTTCAAACACCTTTATTGTTTGTGTTTATTGTTGGAGGGCAAGTCTCAGAAAAGTGTGTCTAGCATTTTGGATATAACTGTGGAGTATACCTGGTTGCTTTCAGCTGCCAAGCTTACTTCAGGGTTCTGTGCTGTCCCACACGGTCTCTGTGAAAAATCATATGTTCTTTATAATGAACAGTTTCTTTGTATCTAAGTAACAGACATTTTAACTGAGACTGACTGGGTGATGTTTGCATTCATATCGCAGACCCAGGATATTTGTCTTCTTGAACTTAAATTGTAGAGGAAGTTGGGATGAAAATAGTTTTGTTTTCCCACCCCATCAATATTCTTGCAATGATTGTTTGAAGTTAACTACTCTTTCCTCTGTATAGTTCCAGAAAGTTGATCTATTTTTCTATTACATTGTTTAAACATATTTTACACAGGTACCTTTCTAGTGTGATGGATATGGAAGTAGAAACATTATTTCTGCTTTTTGTGAGGCTGGAGCTGCAGGCTTAACACCCCAATGTGCATGAAAATTTACTTTTCCCCCTACTTGAGGCAATGACATTTTAAAGTATGAGTTCCCAATTTCACAGGTGTTAAGAGTATAAGACAGTAGAATATTTATTTCCCAAGGGTTTCCTTGAACCCAGTTGTCATGGGAACTTCATGTGCCAGTTCCTATGATTGTAGGCTGCAGTTGCCCATCTTGATTACATAGTCTGGAGACACAAACGGCTCTCTGTTTCCATGTCACCTAAAAATCAACAATCTTTATCTCTGAAATGATAATGCTATCTTCACCCAGCAGAATAACTGGTCACAAAAGCAGAAACTGACATAAATTATATTTGATATAATGTGGCATAAATAAAACCTTTTTCCAAGGAGGAATTCAGTTCACATGTATGTTCAGTAGATACAAGATCTGAAACTTAGTGGGCTGTATGTCAGAAATATTAGACTGCTGTTGACAGTAGAAGTATGCAGCAGAACCATTTAAACAAACTCCTGAGTGTGAATGGATATAAATACAGTCTTCAGGATTAGAAGTAATAAATTATCTATGTCAGCATATAAAAGATGCAAGTATATTCCATAATCTTTCTTGAGATTTATCTATGTGTTTGAACAAAATCTTCTCATCACCTTCTAGTGCACAATTCATGTGGATTGTTACTGTTTGACACGCTGTAGTCAGGTTACCTGAGAAAATTAAGCCTTGGGAAGAGAACATTATAGTCTCAAATTGTATTTTATATTAAATCAATTTATAACTCAAGTAACAGAGAAGGGAAGCTGGTAATCCTCTTAACGCTTAAGAAGGATACACACATATAAAAAGCACTTAATTTGTAACTAAACATGCCTCTTTTTCAATTGAAAAAATAAATGACTAATTTTTTTAAGTGTTGAAGTGAGTCTGTGTTAATAAAGGTATTGAACAGTGAGCATTTGTGCCTTAGTCAGTAAGGTTTGAAAACCATTGTCTTGATCCTAGTCCCACTGGAGTAAGAAGCAAAACACAGATATCAGTGACCACAGAGCTGAAGTGAGGAAAAGGATGATGTAAAGGTTATCAGAGGGTTTGGCATGAGAGAAAACATTTCTGCATAAGAAAGGTAATTTCTTGAACAGGTTAATTACATTACCAAATCTGATATACTTAACATAGCTCATCATGCTTATTAACCTGTTGAATAGATTCAGGTTTCCAGACTGTATTTATCTTTGCATATATCTTTCATATGAAAGTCTGCAAAAGGTCTTAAAATTCATGTTGGGTTCAGTACTCTATGTCTGCTCCATTTCAGAATTCAAGCACAGTGTCTTCTCCCACATTGGCTTTCATTTAAGAAATTTATCAGTCCTTGTCTATTTAAGTTACTTCTCTCACTGAATGTTTAATTTGACCAGTGTAGGACAGTTCTTGTATTCCCCTTGAATCAAGCAAATGTTGGATAGTTACTCAAATCTTCTACAAAATTTTTAATTTTTGTCCTTCTCTCAGAAGGAATGCATTCCTCTTTATTTCAGTCAGATCTTTCTTAACCTCACTCTTTCCCTTTTACTGAATCTGATTTGTCCTATTGCTGCAAGCCCCACAGTATGTTTAGTCTCGAACACCTCAGCCCTCAAGCTTCCTCTTCAAAATCTTGCTGTAACTTTAAATTCCCTTGAAGATATTTTCAGATAACTCTTCATATTCTCTGATGACTTTGAGCATCAGATTTTTTAACAGTTTTTGTCCTGGATTACAAGAATTTACTCCCTGTATTAATGCTATGTGAGACAAGATAAATGTTTACATATTTTGAAATATTTCTTGCTGCAATCATTTTTCAGTCTTGCCAATTTTCTGCAGTGCTGCATGATGATGAAATATAATCTAGAAGTAACATCATTGATTAATGACATTTCAGAGGCTTTCTCATTCAGTTGGTAACAATTTGACTTGAGTAATTTGTCTGTGAATTTGCAAGTTAGGCCAAATTTGATTTTGTAACTAAATGCTCAGATTTTAAGCAGCTTGAATCTTCCCTACATTGACACAGAACATCTGTTCCCCTCACATCCAAAGCTCATATGGCTGAAGAACTGTAGCTGAAGTTTTATTAACATTGCAGCAGTTGCACACCTTCAAATTTTACACTTTCCTTTTTAATCCACCTGACTTTCCACTATTCTGCATCTGGCTGTCCTAGGTTCAGCAGTAGCAATCATTTTTCTCCTTCTTAGTAGCTGGTACAGTGCTGGTTTTGACTTTCAGCCTGGGAGCAGAGCTGGTAACACCGATGGTTTTAGTTGCTGCTCAGTAATGTTCAGTCTGACCAAGGACTTTCTGAGCCACACACTCTGTCAGGCAGGAGGGGAAGCCAGGAGGAAGCAGAGACAGGACACCTGACCCCAACTGACCAAAGAGGTATTCCATACAGCAGCACGTCATGCCCACTGTATAAACTGGGGGCGGTTACGTGGAAGGGTTAGATCACTGCTCGGTCGGACTGGGTATCGGTCGGCGGGCAGTGAACGACTGTATTCTTTTCCCTTGTTATTTCCCTTATCAGTGTTATTACTGGTGGTACCAGCAGTGGTTTGTGTTATACCTTAGTTACTGGACTGTTCTTGTCTCAACCCGTGGGAGTTACATTCTTTCAATTCTCCTCCCCATCCCTTCAGGAGTGGGGGAAGGAAGCAGGGGGGAGAGTGAGCGAAGAGCTGCATGGTTTCTGGGTTGCCAGCTGCGCTTAAACCACGACACTGGCAAATCAAGCATACACCCATCATCTTTCCCACTCCTCTACTCTATGTGCTGTATGTCCAGAGGTTACCCACTGGGTAAAACTACAGGACATAGGTTAAAAAAGAAAAGAACTGAGACATATGAAGCTGACAGACTGTATGTAATCTCTAGAAAAAGCAGGAATTTTACTGAAACTGTCAGGATACAGTGCTTTGAGATTTCCTAAATTCAAGTCAAGGAAAAATCATGTACATTCAGACTGAAAATGTGAATTATACATTGTCAATAAAACCTGAATAATATTTGAGCTTAGGAGGCAGACAAAAGGACGGAACTTTTATACCTTGTATGTCCATCCAAATCCAAAATATGATAGAGGAGTGCCTATTTACACATTACAGAAATGTTGGTTGGAAGGCACCCCTAGACTAACCTCTTGCTTGAAGAAGCATTATCAGCACACTACTTAGGTCAGCTATGGTTTTGTCTGACTTTATTAAGCATCCCAAGATGTCCAGTCCTTCAGGCTTAACACACAGAGGGGGATCATTATCCCCACCCCATGCTGTCATAATGACTTTCCATTAAATTTAGAGCAGTGCAAGCAAATTTCCTTACCTATCCTCATCACTGGAGCAGCATATAACACTCAAAGGAGAAGAGCCCTGGCTTCTGAGAACAGGCTATGAGCAAGTTGCTTCTGAGTGTACAAACCACAGCATAGCAAAATTACACTCTTTCATCTTCTTATCATTCAACATATCTTGCAATGCCATAGAAACATTATCAGGGCTTTAGTGTGAAGGATAAATTATCCCCATACGGGCCACCTCTGTAGCCCAGGGATTAGAGAAATCTCTAAGATACCTAAAACATGGATTTGATTGCTACCAAGCTGAGGGACTTATTTGTTAGATTAGTACTTTAACAATTAACCTCTTACAGAGAAGCAGCACTTCAAGTCATTAGAAAAAATAGCTATAAGCTTCCTTATAAATTTGCTGAACTTGCAGGAGAAGAGTGTGAATCTCACAGACAAAAATGTCTGGCTATAATCCTGCAGGCAGAGGGTAGGAGTTTAAGTTCCATTTGTGAGCACAGTAATGTTAATTTCCTGATTCTGAGCATCATCTCATTCAGTCTAAGGGTTTTTTTTTTTTAGTATCGCCTTCCTCAGGTGCCCAGTTCTCCCAGAGGACCCTAACACAAGTTTTGGCATATTGTCCTGGGTCCAGGGATCCTCTTGAAAGTGAGGTCCCTGCCATACCTGTCGTGTCTAGATTTTTTAATGGATATGGATCTAAGTACACTTTAAAATGGTGATTTAACAAAATTAAATAATAATTTTCATTTAAATTCTATGGAAAAATTAGTTCCAACATACAAACTACTGCAGATTAAAAATAAGTTACTTCAGCTGACTTACAGTATTTATTATTTATAATATTATATACTGTTCATGGCAAATAAAAAGCAAAGAAGCCGGTTTCAGTGAAAAGAAAGCAATGAGAAAGGATCACATTAGGTCACATTACCTTACATTTCTTGCACGTTAAGATAGATTCATGGACAGTTGCTATAATTCAGATGATGTGCAGTAATTTATTAACCCACAGTTATATGATTTGGATGCCTAAATATCCCAGGACACAGAACAGGGTTCTTTTAGAAACTGAATTTAAGAGCCTAAATAACTTAGTTTTTAAGAACTGCCTAATTAATAGTAAAAGTGTTCAGGAAATCCTAAAGCAGAACTATGGTGTGAAGTTTACAGAGATTGTGAAGACACACGGTACGTAATAGCATCACACATCCTTTCTCACTCTTGTAATATGTAGGCATGATAAAGTACTGAATATTATTAACATTAGATATGATGTTACTTTAGTTCAATTTGGCTGAGTTTTGAGGTTATTTTAATCCATTTAGGCAGGTACAAATGGTGTGGGACTGGAGGAATTAAAGAGAAATATTGGTAAACCTGGAACTGTTAATCTGAAGATGATTTACACTCTTGGGCATGGTATCTCCTGCAAAATTGAACCTGGTACAGTGTAATACAGTAAAATTTTAGTAACAATTTCTTTCCTTTTTCAAGTTCTCTGCCAGAAATAGCAATTCATCAGCTACAAGGAGCAAACTACTGCAGCGTGAGAAAGGCAAGAATTTGCCAATCCTGCCATCTACTGGAAAAAATCCTAAAACTGAGTCATTCAGTGTTCCCATTCTCAAAGACTGGCACCATATCAGCAGCATTCATAACCCCTGGGGAAAGGAGAGTCTGTAGGACATCCCATGGCAGAAATCTGCCTTTCTAGTGGAGAAGTTTCTTAATAATGATATCTGTAAGGACAGGACATAGCTGATGCAATATTGCATCCAGCTGTTTGCAGTATATTTGGCTATCGTAAACAAGCCACATCCCAACATCCTCACTGAGGATTTATTCAGTCTTCCACTGATTTCAGTAACAATTTTGTCTGACTAAAGAAAGAATGGAAAATGAACTAAGGTCTCACTTGGCTAATAGTCGGTTTGGGAACTAAATATACCATTACAGACTGTACATCAAATACATCAAAGTCCCTTATAAGCCTGCTTAGAAGGCAAATACCAAAAGTGTAATCTTTATGAGTTTGTCATTCTTTCATAGCCATGTTTGCTACATAAACTTAATCATCACATGGACTTAATCCTCTTCTAACAGACAACAAGTTTATGTAGATTAAAAAAAAAAAAAAAAAGTCTTGAAAACCAGCTTCTTTGTAGTTACTCAGCATGCATTACTATTTCCTCCACAAGGGCAAGATTCTTCCCTCATTTCTGTTTCCCATTCCAGTTTTTCAGATACCACAAGTGTCAGCCCTAATGAAAATCCAGCTGGGAAAAACAATTCAATCGCTTCTAATAACCCCACTTCAAAAACAAGGTCAAAAGCACACCTGGGCTATTCAGAGGAAGAAGTGGAAAAGTAAGTAATAAAATGCCTAGACAGCTCTCTTTCTGTCTCTTTAACAAAAGTCTCCTTGAAAAACAAAAGTAAAACTGCATTAGCAGATTTCTTTCCAAAACAATGCCGTATTTCATACCAAATAGCTGCATTATCAGCACCAAAGAGGAGGGGGTTTGTTTGGACTGAGGCTTTTTTCCCCATGAGCTTATGAATTCTCATTACTGTCTTCTCAGCAAGAGAAAAGGTATCTGAAAGAGTAAATAAAAACATGTAAGAGATCCAAGTATGTAAGTATTGCAGAATGCAGGATCTATGAAGAGATTTTTTTCAATCATGTGGTTTTGTCCTTAAAATACTTTGAATCTGCCTCCTACAAATTATTCTAGTACAGCAAAATTACACCAGCAGCTGAGGGTGTTGGGTTGGGCAAACGTTGCGTGTCATGTTTTCTCAAAATAGGTACTGCTTCATGGTTGCATTTTTATTGTGCTCAACAGTTCTGGCTGTTGAGCTCCTTAGGAAAATATGGTTACTATTTTTCCTACTGCATTAGTAAAAACAAATCACAAGGGGGTTTTTCTTTCATTTTCCAAAATAATCCATGTCTAGAATAGCAAAAAAAAAAAAAAAAAAGGAGAAAATTTCATTAATACCTAATGTTTGAAATTACATTTGTGCTTAAGAAAAAACAAAAGAAAAAGAGATGCTAAAATAGAATTTAGACAGTACCTTCTTAAATATATTGTGTATTTTTTATTTTTTGCAGTGTTGCTAATGAAGTAAGAATCAGTAAGAGAATAGTCCTTTAATGATGTTCTGAGATCACCTTGTAAAGTACATATAAAGAGATATTTTATGAAGTTCATGGTAATTTCTATTTTCATTTTGGTTCACTAATTCAGCAACCAAGGACTTAATTGTAGTATAAAGAGAAGGATATCAGACTTCTGTTTATGTCAGGTGCAATTGCATTCTATTGCAATAGTCAGTAAGGAACAGTGGAAATAACTATAATTACAAATGTTTCTGCCTTCAGTTCCACTTGTCCTTCCGTACTGTAATTTATACTGCCATATCTTTCATCTCACTGTTAGTGCTTAATCTTTAAACAAGGCAAATGACACAGGGACAAATTGTTAGCTTTCTTGAGTGATTAGAATAGTTTCATTGTACTACTTCATCTTATACCACTGGAGAGTCTAGCAAAGCCAGACTTAATTCAGTGATTTAACTTCAGAGGTACAAGATCTCAGCAGGTACTGGGGGCTCAGCAGCATAAGGGACTTGTGCCTGCCAGCAAATGTCATGAATGTCATGTGGTTGTTTACTTTTATGTGTATTTGAAAACTTAATTCCCTTACAGCACACAAAAATACTGTTGATCTGTTCAAATAAATAGCAGCATTTTTCGCTGAAACAAACATATGGCATATTCACATCCATCATTTCCTTGATAGTTTATTAGGCTTTTTTGCTTGGCAGTAAGTGACTCAGCAATAAAATATTTTTAGCCCTTCAAGAGAGGTTTTATATCTAATAAGCATGTAGTCCTACCAAACTAAAAAGATATCAGCCAATTTTAAGAATGTACATAAGAGCATTATGAAGTCCTGAGCTTGGTTCACCTCTGAACTGTGCCATCTCTAACCATATATCTGAAAAGCAGAGTCCTTCATGCTGGAAAAAGAGAGGAGATACTAGAATAGACAAGTAACCTTCTTACTCAGTTCGGTCCACAAATATACTTTATTTCAGGATCTCACCAAGTTCAAGTGCCTCTATTCCTCTGACTGGAGACAGCCAGGCTGATGCTGACATCCTTGCTTTCATTAAAGCAAGACAGAACATCCTTCAAAAGAAAGGTAAATCCTGCCAAAAAATGAGAAGTCCTACCAAAATCTCCAGCGTGTTAAATCCAGAATAGGTTTAGTCCACATTTATACTGACACAAGTTAGAACTGATTCTGGCTTAAGTTATATTACATTGTGTTCTGAGCTGTTCTAAACACTTGAGGTTCTTCACATGTGTTTATTTTAGTAATTCAATGCTGCAGTATGAAACCATGAAGGCTGTCTTTTCTGAGCCGCTATCGAGTGAACTTGCTGCAATACATGTCTGTGGAGTCTGCGCAGTGTATTTCTTTACACTTAAGTAAATGCATTTGAATGTGGTTTCTTGATGATTAAAATACTTCTACAATTTTCCATATGCATTTTCTTTAAACTACCTGGCCTGGTTTTCAGCTGGTACAAATTCAGCTATAGCAATTGACACCAAATGAAGATTACACAAATGATTGCACTGTAGTTCACCTCATAAGGCAGACTGGCCTGTTGTGGCTTGCAGAATATGCCCTTAGCTGGTATTTCACTATATCAAGGTCTGGTGAAGCTTTCTATGTGTATTTGTCACCAAACCAGGTACCATGGTCAGCATCAGGTACCATGAGAGCATAAGTAGGCAGTAAAGTTCACACTACAATGTAGGTAAGTAAAATTAGCAGGAAGCAGAAAGCAATAAGTGCACAACAGTGGCATAGTGAGGTAACCTAAAAGTAATTCTTCATGATGAAGAAAAAAAAAAAGATACATGATTTTTTTTTTAGTAATAATTTTTAGTGGCAGTAACCAATTAGAAGATGAAAGCAGTAGTGGTTACTGAAGCAATAACTTTCTATGAGCACATGAGTGCTGATGACAGCATTATTCAACAAGCTCTCAGCACCTGGAGGGCAGATGGTGTTAGCACTGTCACAAAGTATCACACAGCTTATCAGAAAGCTGTCAGGTAAACACACAGTGGCTGAAAAAACAGCTGCCCTACACTCATCCAAAGCAAACACTTAACACACTTAGGTTTTGGGATCCGTTTTGTCTTTATTTAGAACAGCTGTTGTAAAGTTTCTTCTACAAATGAATTAAGCTGAATTTAGAGGTAGCTCACCAGAATAAGGTTAGAGATAAGTGTCTTACAACAAAACATTTCAGGTCTTTAGAAGGTCCAGATCTGACTCATTCTGTGAAGAACAGTAATCTAACTAACAAGAGCACATCTTGCCCTGTGATCATCTCCTAAATCATACCGTATCAGGAATGTCTTTCTGAAAGGCCTTTTCTGTCCTCATTGTTTTTCAGACACAGGCTATTACCTAGCATCATCCATCAGTTTCAGAAGGGTCTAGGCATTACCAATATTGACAGCTATTAGAACCCAAATTATAAAAGGTATTCTTGCAGAACAAAGGACAGTAACACTTTTTAAATTAATCTGAAGTTCAGTTAGACAGGATGAGCTACATGCTGCCCTAAGTAGCTGGAAGGGAATGAAGTAGTGTTTAATCATCCTTGCAGTGCAAGGCCGAATGACTCCATCAGTCACTAAGAATAGGCAGGGGAACAAAAAGGAAAGAGGCTTTATACGTACAACCTGCATATTACAAATATGTAGGGACCTGATGTGTCATAGGTAAGAGTTGAGCAGCAAGCTGTGGGAAGGATTTGGAGTCATCCTGGCAGATAAAAAAAGGGTTTTCTTCCTTGACTGCTTGTGAGAAAAGGAGAATCCTCCCAGATTTGCAGGACGGAGCCACTGATAGCAGGAACCATTGATAAAAAAAAAGTTTATAAATTCTGAGTTAGCAATATGGATGAAGAGGATAAAATCTATGGATTAGTGCTACTAAGAAACTACTTTGTCTTCAGCACCATAGTGAAACCCAAGGACATTCATGAGGTGCAGTGGCAGACTTTCTAACTGGAAAAAAAAAATGGGTTGAGACTCCACCACTCCCATACCTGTGATAGCATTATGTGTCCACTTTTCCTGTGAGCACTTCACTCTTACCTGACTTGTTTCTAGACTAAAATGAGATAAGAGGCATAGTAACTGCTGTAGTGCTTGTTCATCATTGTCTGTATGGAGTATGCATCCAACGCAAAGGAGAAGCAGAGTCTTTTCTTTTTTTGGGAGTGGGAACGGGGACTTGGTTTTGTTTATAAAGAAAAACTATCAGAGGTAAAATAGAGTTAAGCAGAGAGGAAGAGTGAAGAAATGTATTTTGTCTGAATACTTTTGGGGAAAAAGTTATGCGTTACCAATTTCACACTGAACTTTTCCTCAATAAATTTCAAAAATATACAAAATAAACTGAAAAGAAATTAGTTGCCTAGAACCACTAAGCTGAATCAGACAGCTTCATATAGAAACTGTGCTGCATCCCAGTCCAGTGCTGTGTTTTCTCCTTCCTAAACTCTCTTCAACTGAGAAATTCAGTAAGTATTTCTATATTTGTATGCAAATATATTCACTCCCTGCATGATTATTATACATAGTGTCCTACAAGAAACATGCAAAAGCATAGATTCAGCCAAACTAAAGTCGGCTAGGCTTAAAAAATGTCAACATGCTTATTTCTTTTTCCTTTATTGATCCTGACCCTTTCAAAATCAGTATCTTAGAAGAAAACTGAGAGCCTACTCTTCATTAATTGGGGAAAGAAGGAGAAAAACAAACAAAAAAAGGGATAACTGTGTGCAGAAGCCAACAGAATGGAAAATAAGTTTCATAAACAAAAAGCATGGGAATGCTCAATATCCTTAGTGACCTAATGTAGGGGAGTGAATGAGAGGTCTCAGTAAAGATTAATTCAGGGTTTGCAGGTTGTTAGGTTGTTACCATTTGCTTTCTAAACAGAGCAGAATTAGAGCAGGTACATTCACAGGGCCTTGCTAAAGTATTGTAATAACTACATTGGAAAGCTTTTTACAGAGGACTACACTGCAAACATGCTTTTATTGCCTTGCTCAGCCTTGAGGTAGAGAAATGAAAATGCAGAAGAGTAGATGAATGGTTGTTTGGTTTGGGTTTTTTGGTGTGGTTTTTTGTATTGAAAGTTTAATTTATTTTTTTTTTTACTTTCTTTTGTTTTGTGTTTCTGAAGTTTGTTTTAAAACTGAGGACACAACCTGAAATATAGTGTAATGTATTCCTTATCTCTTTCAGGCTTGGGGAACAAATGAAATTCTTGCTGCAGTTCACTATTTCCTTTTAGAAACAGTTAAAGACCTTTATTCTTTCCCTTCCTCCTCTGATTAGAAACAGGTAGGAATGAGTACTTTGGATGTACAGGTTTAATAAGTAAAGATATAGAGATTATTTTTCTTTAACAGCAAAGTCAATTTCTCTGGGGAATGATATTTCAATATTTGCAGTCAGTATCTTCAGCTTGCATTGATTAAGCAAAACTAAAGCAACCTACCAGGAGTTTGCCAAATATGTTTGTTTATTAAATATTCACTGTATGTATTCTAAATGTTAAAATTATCTCATGTATTAATGCTTGTTTATCTTAATCTGGGAAACACTTATTACTACTGCTGGTAGTTTTGCTTACATCCATTTGCATAAGGCTTTATTAAATACTTCTAGGTAGCATCCAAAGATGTTTGTGCAAAAACAGTTGTTACCTGGGTCACTAAATTCTGTAAAATTCCATTTGAGACCTTTTCCTGTTTTTTTTATTTTCTTCTCCAAGGAATAGTAATTTTCATGGCAGATGATTAGAATACTGAGATTGTATTGTAATATGAAAGAAAATTTTTATTAGAAAGTAATTCTAGAGTTCAGACTTTTCCAACTGTCTTTTTTTTATTTGAATATATTAAATGTTGAGAAAATGCACACTCTTCCAGAACATATAAGTTTCAGAAGAAACAATGACATTTAAAAGGCTTCAAGTAAAACACATACTTGCAAAGCACAAATGAAATGTGAACATTCAAATGCAGTTATGTACAGTTGTTCACTATTGACTCAGTGCTACTATATTGCATAGTATCTGGTTATGCAGCAACTTATTTTACACATCAGACTAATAAAAAAGAAAAAAGTAATGCAAAATACAGTCTATTTCTCCAAGATATACATACTTCCAGATAGAAGCCATAATTTTTATGCTAGTGCTAAGCCTATAGTCATGCATTTGGAAGGTTTTGGCTTGTTCACATAAAAATAAGCAATATTTTGTCAGAAGTCACATATCATTCTCAAGGATGTTTCCTTAAGTTGTTGATACTTAATTCCATGGCAAATCCATAGTTATTCAGAAGTACATGGTGAACTGGTATGTTCAAACATACAGAAGATACATGTTTTTCAAATTAACTACTAAGATGCAATCAATTAAGAAATATCAAAGTTATGTCTTTTTCTGTATTTTAATATTTTCTGTAAAAGTCAGCACAGCTACCACATGAACTGATAAGCTTTATGTAGACTTTAGGGCATACAAGGTACTAAAGTCAGATCTACTGTTGTTTTGGGTAGAGAGAGTTCAAGGATTTGGTCAGAGGTAGGAAAATCCACAGTTCTGCTTTGCTGGAGATTATATTAAAATGTCCTTTTTCTACCTGATTCTTTATATGCCTGTCTTTATTTTTCTTCTTCTGACTCCATTACATATAAATTCTGTATTAAATATATGCCGAATTAATGTTTATATAGCTTCCCTGAGGAGAGCAGGGTCGCCATCCTGCCTCTATCCAAAGCAGCTAGCTGAAGAAGAGCCAGAGATTCCAAACCAGTGCTGGGTGAAGCAGCTGTCTTTTACGTTTTCAGTAAAATCCCCATTATGATGAACTTATTTAAAGGTAGCCAAAAGAGAATTATTGGTACAACAGCTCATTTCTTTTAACATGAAGCATTTCCAATGACTTTCAGTAGCTCATTAATAGAAGGATCTCAGCACTATACTGGTATGATCTATGTCGCACTGCTACTACGTGCTGATTACTTATTCAGTGTTTTGTTTTCAGTTTGCCACACATCTAACTCACAGGGAGAAAAGATTGCTTGCTCTCCTGCTTCAAAATTCTCCAGTCTTTATTTGTAAATATTGTAAAATCAGGGTGAAATTCAGTCAGCAGAGTAATACCTGATTGTCAGAATGGTCTGAGAGTAAGATTATACCACACACGTAAGAAAAGCTTGGACAAAATTGCATCCAGTAATAGAAAACCATATAAATAAATACAGATCTTTTATTACTTCTTTTGGAAATTTTCATAATATCATGTGGACAGAAAAGATTGCTCATTCAGTACATTATAGTTTTAAGAAGAAAAGCATATACCTTTTTAAGAAACTACATCCACTCTTCAAATGTTGCCTGCTGGGTTCATAGGAAAAATCAGGTTGGAAAGGACCTCAGCAGGTCTTTAATCCCACCTCTTGCTCAAAAGGGCATCAGTTGTGAGATCAAACCATGTTGCTGAGGCCTCTGTTTAGTCTGGTCTTGAAAACAGCCAAGGAAAGAGACCACATAACTTGCTAAACAATCTGTTCCAATGCTTCACTGTCCTCATCATGAAAAAGGTTTTCCTTATATCCAGCATGAGTTTTTTGGGGGTTTTGGCTATTGTCTCTTGCTCTCAGAACCCACATTGTCAAAAGCCTGGCTCCATCTTCTTGGCTTTCTCACAGTTGCTGGAAAGCTACTGGGTTTCTTACCTGTCTTCTTGTCTTCATGAAAGCATTTATTGCTTCAGTAATGTTTCAATGGCCACAGATGAAAAAAGTTACTTGTTTTAATAATCTCTCCTTATGTAATTTCTAGATTGATCTGAAATAACCCAAGCATTTACCACACTGAAAAAGTGCCACATTTATAATGGTCTTCACTCCTACCTAAGCCACCTATAAAACAATATTGTTAAGTTTAGAGATTCTCTTGCATATATGACTTCTGTCTATTCATTATGATATAGCTGCTGGTTGATTAAATGTTAGTATGGTAGATACAATTTGTTTTCTCCAACCCAGAATAAATCCAGATCTCTTTTTTGTGGAGATTTGTTTGGGAAGTAGCTTTACAGTGCTTGGATCATGCAGATATTTCTGCGATTCATTTATGCCAGACACTGTGAATCATCTTATCTCTTATTTCAGGGTATTTTCAATCCTTCTATGTAGTTTATTTCAGGAGAAGTCAGGCATCCGCTGGCCTCCTAAAGTGAATGCTTCTGGAGGGGTTAGTATATGACCCACACTTACGATAAAGGCCAAAGTATCTGTTCTCATTTATGCTGAATCTGCCAGGGATCTATATACAGTCTGGAAGCACACTAGTGAAACCCTTGAGCTCACCAGCTTTTGGGTTGGGTATTTTCATCACTTCCTGGACACTTGTCATGGTTTAAGCTGTAAATCAGCCACGCAGTTTGTTAATCCACCTCCCCCTCCTAAAAGAGCTGCCGCGGTTTAAGCTGTAAAACAAGCAGTTTTGTTCACTCACTTCCCCCTCCT
>JAOEHY010015649.1:0-12382 GCA_025447955.1 Psilopsiagon aurifrons | reverse complement strand
GCCGTGAGCAGCCATTTTCTCCAGGAGAAGGCTGTGGGAAAAGGTGTCAAAGGCTTTACTAAAGTCTGGGAAGAAAAATGCACAGTCTTTGCCTCATCCACTGAGTGGGTCACCTTGTCATAGAAGATCAGGTTGGTCAAGCAGGATCTGCCCATGCTGAGTTAAACCAAGAGCACACTCTTAGCTTCTATTTAAGGGAACATACACTATACAAGCCCAACTGCTTTATCAAACTAGGTTACAGGTACCATTTGTACTGACATACATAGATGCAACAATATTGCAATGCATATTTTTGTCATAAGTAATTTTAACTGTTAAAAAATGTATTTATTTAGTTATGGAGCATCCTCTCACTTAAGTATCTTTACAGAGTTGCAAATTAAGATATTTTGTGTCTATATAATTTTGGGCCATAAAAGTTAAGGATGTTTTTTGGTTTTTTTTTGGTAGGACTGCTACTCACATTGTAAAAGTTCTGTACACTTGTAGAAGGTAGCCCAGCATTTGCTTTTGCCCATGTGGCCTGTTGAGAAAGTGATGCTGAAGAGTTCCGTATAAGAGCACCAGAGTTTGCATTACCTGTAGTGGAAAAAAAAAAAGAGAGAAAGTAGGAAAATTATAAGGACACAGAACACAATGACTGAGGCAGGGACAGAACACAGAAACTGAGTCAGCCCCTGACACATAACTTCATTTCACTAAATATTCAGAATAAAATTAGGCTGTAGTAGCAAACAAAATCTGTTCAAAAGGGCATGGGAAAAGATAACAGCAGTAGAAAAGCGAAGAAAAGACAGAAAGGAACACAGAGTCAAGACTGAGGCAGGAAAGAGCCAAAGAGAATGTCACACACTCAAAACTCATTCAGCTGTGTTTTGATCTTATGTCATTTTCTTGGCACACTTTCACTCTCTCATTTTGCCATGTAAATTCCCCTTATTTCTCTTCCCCACTCAATGTCTTTTCTTCTTTCTTCCCCACAATAATACCCCATGATGGATTACATCCCACTGTAGCAGGGTAGTACTTACTTTGAACAGCAGTGTGTGTTATAGGATTGTATATCACATGGATCTTCGATCTCTGACATAAAGATCTTGCTAAATCTTCATTCTGGCCGGATACTTCTGGCTGGATACCACACGTAGTTCCAGCACACACATGTGGAGCTTTTAGGAGAGGTGGCATTGGTTCTATCTGGCCTTTCTTGGTAGGTAGTATCAAAGAAGTGGAGTTTGGAAGCAGCCTAGATTCAGATCGACTTCTTTGCATGCCTTCTCTCCGCATTTGCTCCTTTGGATGGTTATCTGATTTCTTTTCAAGGATCATCTACAGAAAGGAGAAGCTGGTTAGACTTAACACAGCTACACAGCAGAGGGAACAAAACATAAAACCAAACTGCAATTTCTTTCACAGCATAGGTAATAAGTATAATTTTAAAATTAATTTAGGTTGGAAAGAAGATAGAAATAAAATTCTCAGTGGGAAGAAAGAAGAGGCTGAAGCATTAGGAAAAAGTATTGGGTGAACAGGCAATTTCAATATATACTGAGAGAGGACACCACTACATAAAATGAGCATTAGCCTTGGAAAAGACAATCCACATGTTCAGAAGATTAACACCATGCTGTTCCTTATTATCCCTTTCTAGAACTTCGCAAAGCTGATTTTTTAATGGTCAAAGCAATATTCACTCCGATTTGTGCAGAATCATTTCTCCTCTACCTCTACACAATATTATCTAGCAGAAGACTCCTTGACAAGGTTTGTGTCTTGGTATAGACAATTTGCTCTCAACTTCCTTTAATAAGTCATCCCAAATTTGACACCCTATCAGTAACAGAATTCAAAACTCTTCACTCGTTTCTTAACCTTGTACCTACATTATGTGTGACCAATCTATTGACATTTAGAATATCTTTTCTACCTGTGCTCCATATTCACTTTCCTAATTAATTTTCTCCTGACTCCTAATGCTGTATCACAATAGAATTCATTTTCTTCTACTGAACACCTTAAATGAAATGAAGAAAATGTCAGCATTCATTAAAAATGTGCAATTACCTTGGATTCTGGAAAAATAAAGTAAGCTCAAGTACCTTGTATAATTTATTCCGGTATTCTGCCACAGACAGTTGGATATCATCACCTAAAGGAAGAACCACATCATGACCCAGAGAGGGCTCCCTGGCAGGACAGTGAAACCTAAGAAGATGATAACACAATGTAATTCACTAAGAGCAAAACCAGCACCACAGATCAATAATGCGGAAAAGGATTGTTAAATCATCCAGGATGACCTCTAGTGTAACCAGGGTTAGAGAAAACAAACAGTTAGGTTTGGGTGGCGATTTTATTTTCTACCAGGCATACAAAGAAAACTTGTGCCAAGTGCAGGTCTTTAACATCTCAGAAGACATCAGGGAAACTGCAGTTTGGTATTGTTCTCACCTTTTCACATAAGGATGCTGCAAAGCCTCCTCTGCTGTGAGTCGCTTGTCAGGGTTAAATACTAAAAGTTTCTTCAGAAGATCCAAGGCAGGCAATGGAGTTGAGGATGGTAAAATCTCCTCAAATGTTACTCGCTGCCTAGAAGTCAGAGAACAATGATACAGGCTTCCAGTGTCTAATTCACAGTGAAGGCATGAATTAACAGTTCTGGGAATCACATCAAGGGACACGTGACTCCAGAGTTCACTCACAAGTAGTGCCATAACCTTGGAACACTCTGAAGTAGAGGCCTGTGAGTACAGTGGAGTCTTTACCCCTTTGATTAGGTTTGAATGCCTCCCTCCTAGCACTAGGAACCTACATGAAGTACTTAACTTGCAAATCTAGTCTTCCTCTTGTTTCAGTGGAAAGATACCAGACAGTGTCAGACACAAGGAAATACTGAGTTCTCTGGCCAATGAGTCCTTCTTCTGTTCTTTTGAAAATGCAAGAAGCCCAAATTCCTAACTTGGATGTTTCAGTTCAACTGTTAAAGATCCCATGAATCCAGCCCTCAGACCACAGAAATGTATTTCTGTAGAATTTGCAATGAGAAGATGAACTTTAAAAGTCTGGTTTTCCATTTAGAAATCTTAAATATAATTATTAACATCATGAACATGAGTACATCTAATACATTTGAAAAAACAGTTTTAAAACACAATTCTTGCTTATATTTTAAATAACATTGTTACACCATGACAACATTCTTTTAGTTTAGAAAAATGTTCCATCACTGAACAGAGCATTTGGACTGAGTGGCTAAGGAAAAAAATCTTTTTTGTTTTGAAGACTAACATTTCACTTGCCTTTTACCTATCTGGAGCCATCTATCAGAACTCAGCCATGCAACTCTTGTATTTTTTTGCGAGGGGAGGAGGAGATAACATCCAAAGAGAAGGGCTGTCAAATACAAGTGCATTTCAGGCAGGAGTTAATGGAGAGCTCCAATTGCTGTCTTTCACTACTCAGAGAAGGTTTATAGCAATGAGAGAGCTCTTCTCAGAGGTGCTGTGGGGGTTGACCCCGGCTAGCAGCTAAGCTGCTTGCTTGCTTTCCCTTCTCTGCCTTTTGACATGCAGCAGCCCTACAGCAGAAGGATTTGCCAACAGGCTGGGCAAGTGAGAATCACAGAATCAGAGTGCTTAGGGTTGGAAGGGACCTCAAAAACAGAAGTCAGCATGAAAACCCACATGCTGCTCATGTGAACAAGTCCTGCTACAGTTTATGGTTTGAGCCATCCTAACCTAGACCTATGAAAACACAGCATTCAGAGGACTCACACCACACATTAGTTGGGCTATGCATGTTGCAGACTTCCCAATGAGAAGGGATGCCCGCCAGGATACTTATGACACATATGAGTAGAGCACACTTAGACACCAGTGAGTAACTTGCTATAGCTATAAGATAGTGTAAGAGCATCAAGTTTACTAATGTTTACTAATGAGGTAAGTAATACATACAGAATGTTGTGTTTGTCAGGGTACATAACTGCATGCTCCAAAAGAACCATGACAGACATCAGGAAACGAAAATTAATCAAAATGCCTCAGGATAAGAACATACTCCAATTTTCAGAAGGTTCACATGACAACAGCTTGGAATGTCGGCCCATGGGCCCAACCTCATTTTTGTTTGTTATTCCCAGATTATGTCATTGGTCTTTTTTCGCTTTCAATCTGCAGAGAGCAGAAACCATCTACACTGGGGAACAGTGACAGGTGAACTGCAGAACTGCAGTGGAATTTTCTGTTGACATCATACAACAGATTGCTGACTTCTGAGACACAGCAAACACACGAGGCTTACCGGGAACTGATGCAGTTAATAACTGAGGCTCTGTAATCTGACTGCACAGCCAAAATATCTGCAACAGTGAAAAGAATTACTATTAGTGCAACGAATGTGCACAAGTCTATGGGACCTGATGAAATCCATCCATGAGTCCTGAAGGGGCTGGCAAATGAAGTTGCTAAGCCTCTGTACACCATATTTGAAAACTCATGGCAGTCAGGTGAAGTTCCCGATGACTGGAAAAAGGGAAATATAACCTCCATTTTCAAGGGAAATATGGGAAGACTACAGACCAGTCAGTCTCACCTCTGTGCCTGGTAGGATCATGGAGCAGATTCTCCTAGAAAGCATGCTAAGGCATATGAAAAACAACGAGGTGGTCTGTAACAGTCAGCATGGCTTTACTGAGGGCAAATCCTGCCTTTTAAGATGGGGCTACAGAACTGATGGACAGGGGCAGAGTACCTGACCTTGTCTACCTGACTTGTGCAAAACATTTGACACTGTCCTGCATTACATCCTTGTCTCTGAACTAGAGAGACATGAATTTGATGGATGGATCATCCGGTGGATAAAGAATTGGCTGGTGGCTGCACGCAGAGAGTTGTGCTCAGTGGCTCAGTGTCCAACTGGAGAGAGGTAACCAGTGGTGTCCCTCAAGGGTCAGTGTTGGGACTGATCCTGTTCAACATTTTTGTCAGCAACATGGACAGTGGGATTGAGACACCCTCAGTAAGCTTGCCAGACACCAAGCCGTGTGGTTCAGTTGACACACTGAAGAGATGCCATCCAGAGGGACCCTGACACATGAGAGGTGGCCAATGCTAACCTCATGAAGTTCAACAGAGCAAAATGCAGGGTCTTACATCTGGGTAAGGGCAATCCCAGGCACAACTACAGGTTGGGCAAAGTGATTCAGAGCAGCCCTGCAGAGAGGGACTTGGGGTGTTGGTGAATAAAAAACTGAACATGAGCTGGGTTCAGTGTGTGCTCACAGCCCAGAAAACAGCCCTGTCCTGAGCTGCATCAAAAGCAGTGTGAAGGGTGATCTTGCCTGTCTACTCTGCTCTTGTGAGACCCCACTTGGAGTGCTGTGTGCAGTTCTGATGCCCCCAGCTTGCTGTTAGAGCAAGACCAGAGGAGACCACGAAGATGACATGAGGCTGGAACACCTCCCATATGAAGACAGGATGAGATTGGGGCTGTTCAGCCTGAAGAAGAGAAGCTGAGTGGAGGCTTCAAAGCAGCTTTCAGTATCTGAAGGGGGCTACAAGGATACTGGAAAGGGACTCTTCATCAGCGACTGCAGCAACAGGACAAAGGGTGATGGGTTCAAACTGAAACAGGGAAAATTCAAGTTAGATATAAGGAAGAACTTCCCTGTGAGGGTGGTGAGGTGATGGCACAGGGTGCCCAGAGAAGCTGTGGCTGCCCCCATACCTGGCAGTGTTCAAGGCCAGGTTGGACAGGGCTTGTAGCAATCTGCTCTAGTGGAAGGTGTTCCTGCCCATGGCAAGGGGTTGGAGCTGGACGAGCTGTAAGGGCCCTTCCAAACCAAAGTCTTCTACAATTCTATGCTAAGGACTACCAGAGCTACACATTTTATGTGGGAAATCAAATATTTAATGCAGGAAATTATCCTAATAAAACTTGGAGATTTTATGAAAGGCGGATGGAATATTTACTCACGAATTCTTTAAGCTGATTTTCTCAGTTCCTGTTCATTCTATAATAGATTTCATAAACTTGCATTCTTATACCCACATATGCAGAAGTGCCAAGGTATCTGAGGCCAAATGATCTGTCCAGGATCAGTTGTGTGGTACACAAAGAATGCCAGATACCAGCTATTGATTTTGTCATCACATCCCCTGGGGTTCTTTTTGACTGGTGATGATGAACTGTTTGCTGAACACATCTGTCATACTCTCATATGGAATGCTTTCTGCTTCAGGATCTTGCTTCTTTGGTACCCATAAACTCTAGGCAAAGTTGTTGCTAGTAGACTGGGTTTCCTTGTTTGCAATAACGTTTTGAACAACTGACTCTCTTCACTTTTTTGGCTAAAAGAAGAAGAAATTGTGCCTGTGACATGCTGCAACCTTGCAGTTGTTGTCCTGTGGTAAAGACACAGGACCTTCTGCTAAGGTTTGTCTTCTGTTGTCCTCTGGTCTTGTCTTAGAGTGCAGACGTGGTTATGACATTATCAACACATTCCTCAATTATATTGCTGAGAATAGAATAGCATTTTTTGTTTAATAATTGGCTATTCTTCTAACTCCTGTTTTGGTGTTTTCACACATTTTCATTCATATTTCATCCCCAGCAACCAAATCTCTTAATAAAAACTATAAATAACTTTAAGCTTGAATGGAATTCTCCAACACTGTCATGTCCTTTAACTGAAGGTAGTTATTTTTCTAAAAAAAACCCCTATTTGCTAGCTCAGTTAGAATATAGCAACATGCTGCAAAAGTTCATAAACTATATGGGCTGTTAGACTGGAATTCATAAAAGACATCATAATAATAATCCCTTTTAGATTTAACATATACTTCTTCCAGCTTTCACTTTGGTGTTTAGATTTCCAGATCAAAAAGTACAATTACTCTTTATTGTACAAGTCCCCCTGAAGTATGACACTATTTTAAACTGTTATCCTCTTACAGATCTCAAAACTGCTTTGAAGGCCTGGCTCTTGTTTCTCACCCAATCAAGTAACAGTTTAATAATTAAGTCTTTAATTTCCTTGGAAAGATGTTAGAATGTCTCAGAAGAGAGACTTTTTTCCCTAATCCAGCTGAGCTGCTTTCCTTCACTCTTTTAATCTCTTAAATACTTTTCCCCACAGAAGAGCCCTACCTTCTGGGGATGGGGCAGGAATGACCCTCAAGATCTGCTCTATTTGATTCACTGTTGAAGTTCCAGGAAAAAGAGGTTTCCCAAGTAGCAGCTCTCCCAGAATACAGCCAATGCTCCACATGTCTACACCTTTAGTGTAACTACAAATAAGAACAAAATAGAGTTAGGACAAAGTCAAGCAACTGTTTTTCTGTACCTGGTATTCACATCACCTACATTAGTTTATTTTGCTAGAGAAACAAGCTTGATGATTCCTTGAATATGAATGCTCACAGGTTTTAACTATAAAGTGAATGAGACTTGAGAATCATGAAACCGGAAAGCATAAAAGGAGATTTATCCTACTGAAAATCCATTCTAGGACACTATAAAAGCAAATATATTAAATGTAAATGCCAGGACAAGGTACTAAACACTTTTCATATCACCAACCCTGAAGATACACGTAGCTGGCTGGAAACAACTGACTTTTCAGGACATAATGTATTTAGAAAGTACTTACAATTATTAAGCAAAGTAAATGCCAAAAAATGAGTAAATGACAGTTTGCAAAACATCCACATTTCAAATCTGGGATACTCAGCCAGTCCGTAGGGGTTTTTTTCTGATCAATAAGATGGTGTATGTTTAAGTCAAAAAAAGGACTAAGCCTGACAAGCTGCTGATTTAACATTTAATTACAGGATAGTTTTTGAGGTTCTATCAAAAAATTCTCCATAAATTTGGAAAGGAGAACAAAGGTACTCAACCAAATTTTGCAAAGATGCAGATTTAAAAGGAGAAAGAATAAATGTAGTAGTAGAAAGGATGACAAACAGATGAGCTGATAGTGTATGTAAGTAGGCAATCTAAGAAGCCAGGAGGGAAATGTACACATAATGAGATTTTTTTTATGTTGCAGAACTGAAGTTTAAATGCATATTGAGAAAGTGAGCTGATAACATGACATTGCCTCTGGTGACATGCAAAATGAAAATATTTAAGCTTTCAGACATTAGGTTTTCCCAGTGGGAAGAAATTACAGAATGCCATGCCTTCACTCAATATTAAACAGTTACCTCCGACAGGAAAGTAGGATCTCAGGGGCTCGGTACCAGCGTGTTGCCACATACTCCGTTAGAGCAGGGTTGACTTGGTCCTCATTTGTCTGACATAAAGAACGAGCCAGCCCAAAGTCACAAAGTTTGACAAAGCAGTCTGTATCCAGCAAGATATTTGAAGGCTGAATTGAACAAAGGAAAATTAATAAGCTTTTTACTCTCTGGATGGCAGAAGATTATTATCAAGTTTCTTTTATTAGTCTAATTCTTTTAATATATTTTCTATTTACTGTTTAACAGAAAACTTGAGTGAAGGATAAATACTGTGACTGAAATATACCTTCTGATCTCTGTGAATAACATTTCCTGAGTGGATGAATTTAGTTGCCTTCAGGAGTTGGTAGAGAATGTAACACTTGTGGATATCTTTCAGCAAATTCCCCTTCTTAATCACAGCATGTAAGTCTGTCTCTGTAATATATTACATCAGTAATATATTTATATCAGTAAAGGAATGCAAGTTCCTCAAAGCAAGGCCAGAATAGACCACTGTCCAAACAGTAATCTTTCAAGTGCATCCTCAACATAAGTTAACACTGTAATTACTAATCATACTGCAGTCTTTCTGTACTATCAGCAGTCTGACTTGTGGTTCATGCTACAGCGGCTGTTCTAGTTTTGCATCTTTTGTCATAATAAAATTGCACAGTCTCTTCCATATGCAACTCTCCTAACTCTACAAGCCTTCTGATTTGTTGCTCACTGCTATCTTTCCTTCATCTCAATCAGACAGATCCCATGTAATTATTATTCCTTTTAAAGACTCACTGATATTCAAATCTATTCACAACTGATACTTGTTTTGAAAAAAGTACTGCTTCTACTTACATGAATATTCACGTAAATAATCAACACACTATCAAAGCAGAGAACAAAGATAACTCATAGGAGAGGCTGTATTTAAATGGGTGATGCAATGATAAGTCTCACCCATGGACTCAAAGATGAGGTAGATGTCCTTGTCATTCTGAGCTCGGATAACATCCAGCAGCTTGATTATATTTGGATGTTCTCCAAATTCCTGCAGAGGGAAGAGACCCAACTGTCAAAAATCATTTGTCTTGCATGTGAACCATAAAAGGGACAATAACCTATTTAATTTTGTATTTATGCTTGCTCCATAATATGAAACTAGGCAGGAAATGCAAGCAAAAGAAAATCTAGTGTCTGAGACATGAGTTCTAAAAACCCCTCTATACCATTTGCAAATAAAATCTAATCATCTTTATGCACCTCAGATTTCCTGCTGAAAGCAAAGAATGAGTGAAAGCAGAGCGAAGTTGCCATTGACATCCGTAACAAACAAATCCAGACAATTTGAGAGTGGGCTGAAACCCTCCACAGGCTGCCTTGATTGAGCTGACTGTAACGGGAGAGCAAACAGCAGAGACACCTAAATACGAATACCTTAAACTGTAGGTGAACTCTACCCTCACACTCGCAGACAGACAATACTATCAAGATAATTTCCTCATTTCCTATAGCTTATTTAAACATGTTTTATTCCCTATACCTATAAGCACTTCTGTGCAGCTAGAGACACTGTAGACACTTCACAGTATGACAACATTTCATGAACTACCCTATATATAATATTATAAAGAGCTGCACCATAAAAATCTATGCTTGTATCTAAAATGAGTGACATTTTTGTTATTTGAACCAGTAATCTATTTCCATCACAAATTCAGCTATAAACAGTATCAAAAAGCATAATATCAAGCTACCCCAGTACAGTCTTATAACAGCATCATCTTCCTAGATTCTGAGGCCAGGACAAAAATTGGTTGTGATGCATAACATCTAGAAAAAACCACAAACCAACACACTCACCTGCAGCAACCCATGAAAACACACTTACAAAGCAGTAATATACACCCAGGCCATCAAGCACCCTTGCATTTATTCTGAGTACAATATTCAGAATACCCATCCAAATAATCTAAAGAAAATTTTTACCCAAAAGGGATATTTTTCTAGAGATGCATCAGTCTTGACAGTGTTATTTCAGTACTGTTTAAGAACTTATTGTTTTGTCCTGGAGCTGATAATGGAAAGTTATGAAAAAGTTTCAATCTATACTAAAAAAATCCTACCTTGAAAAACACCTTGTCAGAGCCAGTCCTACTTATCTTTGCCCAAAGAACAATGTTCTTAATAAAGTAAGTACCTAACCCAACACTCTAAAATGTGGCCTAAAATGTATCGAATAGATCTACAACTATACTGAACAATAAACATAAACCCTGCAAGCAGCATAATGACCAGCATATCACATATCACCCAGAAAGGAATCATCAAAATGCCCAGATTCTATGTAAGCACTTCTCAATTAAAGAACTAAACTTACCCAGCCCACCAATGCCCTTACAATAAACATACAGACTGAACTAAGCAATTGTTATGCACAGGAAGGAATTTGCACAGGCAGATTAAGACAAACATCCAGCTACCAATGAAAGAATATTTCTTATGTCTTTCCCTTTATAATCTCTCAGTCCTGAACCTCAAGAAAAAGGTATGCAGACCTTCAAAAACAGGAGCAGAAAACTAAAATTCTTAAATCTACTGAGCACCAAAAGTCATCAAAATAAGGACTGAATGGCACATTAGCATCCCTCCCCCCAAATGGCTCATTCTTTCCTTCAGGAGAAATAGTCTACTTTTTCTTCTCCCAATTCTTCCTGCACCAGTCTACTCCAGAAGTGCTACACTTTCAGAGATGATCTAACTTAGAGGTAATTCACTTCTAAGGAATTGTTCTAATATATTTTTATCTCTTAAATTTGCAGCTTCCATTTCACTCTTAAATAATTAAAGGATTAAAAAGCGAAAAACCTCATCTCTTACCTACTTAAACTTGACATTCTTAGGAAATACCTCTTCCTATGAGCCCTGCCTTGCTTGTGTCCTTAGAAGATCACAGTTATGATAGCATGTCTTAAATGAAAAACAAGGCAAACTCTCCATTTTATTTAGGTGGTTTTGCACAGTCACGGAAAGACTGTTTGCCAAGATGGTGCAGAAAAGAAATTAACAGACTTGTCAACATTGATCACCGCATTTTGAAAAACAGTGGGAAGAAAATATGTGAACATCAGAGAATGAAAAATCAGAGAGAAGTGGGGACAATGTACGTTACCTGTAGGAACATAATCTCTCGAAACGTTCTCTAGAAATAAACAACAAACAAGTTTATTATCACCTCAACAGAATGACAGAACAGAGCATAGACTTCTCATCTCTAAAGCAGAGGAAACCCTTATATGGTAAACAGGCTAGGAAAAAAACAATTGCTCACTAGTTACAAGTGTGATCTCTACCTAGACACTATAGCATAACAACTCATGGGAGAATCAAATTCTGCATGTCTATAAAGACACTTTTTCCTCAGGGATGTCAAACAGTATTTTGTAGATGCCATGATATACGAAGCTTGACATTTATTGCTCCTAATATATCCTAATAATATCCTAATATAGATGTTGACTGTTTTATTGCATGCATAATTGTCAAATAACATCTTTCAGAAACATAAATCCTGAAAATATCTATGAACTCCCACCACACCTTTTAAGACATATTACAAAGGATAGAATGATTTCTCACCTGAGCATCTGTTTTGTTCCTGAAAGCATCAAAAATCTTTTTAACAGCCACTATTTCTCCTGTCCTGCGATCAATTGCTTTCCATACAATGCCATAAGCCTAAAGAGAAAAAGGTACAGATGAACTGTGTACAATGCCATTTAAAGCACAGTTCAGACCTTCAGTGTGTAAGCAGAACATGCTCATTAGAAGGACTGAAAGAGGGGGTAATCACCAGCTACCTAGAAGAAAGAGAGATTAGGCCAATGAGCAACAGTTGGTTGAGTCAAGGACTAAGAACAGCTACACTGAGTCCAACCAAGGTAAAGTGTCCTGGTTCTCAAAGCAGCCAATAGCAGATGTACATGCTCATGAAGTTCAACAAGGCCACTGTCATGGTTTAAGCTGTGAATCAGCCATGCAGTTTGCTCACTCACTCCCCCCTCTTTCTTCCCCCCAACTCCCGGAGGGATGGGAAGGAGAATCGAAAGAATGCAACTCCCACAGGTTGAGACAAGAACAGTTTAGTAACTAAGGTATAA
>JAOEHY010015647.1:0-13177 GCA_025447955.1 Psilopsiagon aurifrons | reverse complement strand
ACCCATTCCAGTGCCTCACCACCCTTACAGTAAAGAACTTCTTCCTTATATCCAGTCTAAACTTCCCCTGTTTAAGTGTCAGCCCCTGCCATGAGCCCATCTTCATCCTCTCCTCTTCCTCTCCACACGCTGCCACATGACTGAGAGAAGAGGGAGCGTCTGCTCACTCCTCCCTCCCTATTTCTCTCCTGCTCCAGCCACGCCATGGACACTGAAGCAGATGGTGAGGAGAAGAGAAGCAAAATGTGCTTTGGCTCAGCAGCACATCAGGAATGGCTGTGCTGAGTGAGCCGTGGGATACAGGAATAGCGCAACATAATTTGGAGAGCTGGGAGGAGTGTGAAAGGTCAGCTCTGAGGCAGTGACATGGTTTGCTCTCAGTTTTTTCTGCGAGTAACACCCTGCCATTCTTATCCCTCACCAGTGTGGTCCAAATTGCACTGTTCCAATGAAAATGTTCCCTCCTGGGTCTTACTTTCATGTTCCCCTGTGGACTGCCTTCTCTGATTTAGGTGCCTAAGGGTTTTGCACTGAACTGATCATGAGAGTAGGAAGGTGATGTTTGCAGAAGAGGACCCTTGTCCTGTGTTTCACCAAGGAGGCATGAGTTAAGCTCTATAGAGACATAGCTCACCATCAGGCCAAGTCACACCCTGTGACTTGTTTCAGTGTTTGTATGTGGAGACTTTTCAGAACTTTCTGCTGCACAAAAGCCCACACAAAGGCAAGTTTTTATCACTACCTGAGATCTACTGTTGTGGGGTTTTTACTATGCAATTATTTCCCATGGGTGGGGAAATCCCATTTTCAGGTTCTGAGCAACACAGTGGCCTTCATTTCCAAGGGGAGTCTCTCCCCAGCCAGCTCCAGCTGTGCCATGTCACCCTGGCATCCTTCTGCGCAGACTCAGGATGCTCCAAATGACTTTTAGGTTTGTTATACAGGGTACATGGATACCCTGCTCTAACTGCTGATATTATAGATTTGAACATCTCATGACAATTCTCCTATAGATTTACTGTTCTTCATAAAAGAAGAAAATGAAAAGTATCCCCTGCACTACTCAATCAGTTTTCAATGCAGTTTGCGCTCACTATATGTAATGCGAGGTAAGCTCTTTCCTGTCCCATGGTGGCTGTCATCTTTACTTCTCTCTGGCGATGACATGCAATGATTTACTAACACCTGTACAATTGCAGTGTCAAATTCCAGCTCTTGAAAGGCTTAGCTCTGTGATATACAACAAGACATCTAGAAGTACATTTATCACCTCTGTAAGAGCTGGCAGGGACCTGTCCTTTATCAACTGAGGTATCAGGGCCCTTCATTAATACAAACTACTAATGGCTGAAGTTTGCTTTCCACATCAACCAGTTGTGAACTTCCTTTATTTTCATTGGTGACTCATCTGGCAAATCCTGAATCTTTTTCTTTTTGGAGAATTCAGGAGGAATAGAAAAGAATTCTTCAGTTAATTAAAGTAAGAAACTGAATCAGCTGTAAAAAATTCAGAAGTACTGACCCATGGGCTGTAGAATAGTAATTTATTAATGTGATATTTGACATCCAGAAAATTCATGCAAATTGTAACAATCTTTGCTATAACTGGAAAGTAAGCAATATGAAATCTTATTGCAAGTTCTTGGTCAGTCAAGCAATGCTGTGAAAGGGTGACAGGAGGATGCATCCCACTACAAAATTCCTTAAATTTCTGTAGGAGTATCAGCCAAGGCATTAACTGATTATGTTAAACTCTTTCTTTTCTACTCTGCCTGTTCCTCTGAGCAGTAGCTGTAGGGACTTAGCATTCATAGTCAGCATTTTTCAGTAATGTCCTTGGAGTGAAAAATGATCTTTGGCAAGAATGCGAAAAGACAAACACAAACCATTGGCACTTATTATGGCTTTTCATATTGTTATGCAGTTTTATAATAAGCATTTTCACTGCTGTTCCTACAATCTGTTCCAAGAATCTCAGGAATTTGCAAAGTAGGCTTTTGGGTTTTTTCCTACAGCCAGGAATCTGAGGAATCAATTCTTATTCCCCATGTACCTAATAATCCTTGACATTCCCAATTAACAGCAGGAGCAATAGCTGATATTACAATATTTATGATGATCAAAGATTTTTTTCCAACTTCTTCTTTAAACTGTTTGTTTGTCTTTCATTATGTAAGTTGGGACTTAGATTTGGTGTCATCTAAATTTCAAAGACTGGTGGAAGTGTCAAGGGTAATTATATTTCTCCATGTCCTGTGCTAGGCAGGAGAAACCCAAGGGAGAGGCAGGAAGAACTAAACTATTACACATTCTGTTTGCCAGCAAATCACTCAAAGCCATACACTCTGGACAAGACACAAAGCTAGGGCTATTGCTGGGAGGAAAAGGTAGTACCTAGAAGTATAAAGTGTATAGATTCATGAGAAATCAGATTTGTTCTACTTATTCTGCTTATTCTGTAGCTCTTGGAAAAACTGGTTCTAATATTGTGTTTTGCTAAAAGGTTTGTTGTATCTGCCAGATTAGACTTGCATGACTTCTTTTTCTACCATCTTTGTGTACACATCTAGTATTTGGAGGTCTCCTGCAAAATCCATAAAATCCATATTCATCTTGCAGATCTACACAATCAGGAAATCTGAATTTCGTATTTGGACTCATGCAGACTCTGATTTTATATCAGAAATCAGCACTCAATAGTTCAAACAGCAGTCAACATTTCTAACAGCAGTCAATATTTCTAACAGCTTCATGACTTTAGACCATAATTCAATTAGCCCTAAATGCATTTCTCTGTCATCCTCAAAATAAGACCTCCTCCAGATTTTGCTCTGATTTGTGCAGATGTTCATTAGTATAGATCAGTTCTTTGTTTATTCTTTTCAGAAGCAATTATGTGTATCATATTGAGTTGCCTTGTATCTTACCTGATTGCTCCAATTGGAATGAAATGCTACTTCTCATTTCATTACATTTTTCTTTTCCTAGATGGATAGTTTATACCTCAGCAGTTACTTCTTTTCTCTGTGCTGTAGGATAATCTCTCACTCTCCTTTTAGTAATATGCCCACTTAATAATTTCTTCCTTAAGGTGCTGACATCATTCCAGTTTGTGCTCTAAATCTCTGCTTTCTTTTGACCATCCTTGTAAAATTTCTCTTTATGCTAAATAAAATCTCCCTATAAAAGTTGCAGTGTGAAATTCTGTTAATCTTGAAATTATAAAAGGAGCATGCTTCACTACATAAATTTCATACCCATCAATACCTCTTTCATGTAGTATTGATCTGTTTATCACCCTACTCAAGAAATCCTTATTTCCTCCCTGATTTATATTCTACAGAAAGAGCATTCCTCTGTAGCTTCAGCATCATCTGTACAACTATAGCTGGTGGTAAATGAAAAAGTTTCTTCAGTGTGAGCAAATCTGGAATTCTTGCAGGCTTGGTTGGTACATTTCAAACCAGCAAACAGGAGCCAGTTCTTACTAATTCCTTCTCAAATTTGAAATAGTTCGTTTCACAGCAAAAGACATCTCAGGAAATATACTCTGAGTGAGAACACTCACATCTGAATTTCTGGAAGTTGCCTTTGCTGAAAGTATAGCTGTCAGGGGCAGGTCCTTTGCCTTTGCTGTTTGCTAATGGGTTATGCAAATCCTCCATCTGTCTTCCCAATATCAACAAAACTCCAAATACGCTATGTGATGCCTCCATTCTATTCAAGGTTATGAAGAATTATTTTATTAAATGCGCTTAATATAAGCACATAAGATGAATCAGATGAGTGAAGCTTACCCTTCCAGTAGCCTATATGGCAGGGCAAATATGTGTTCTTGTCAGACAAAGAAAGTGCTTCAGCACTTCCATCACTGGCTTACATGCCATATGAGATTGTTACTCTTGCTAAGACTAAAGACTGCCCCTGCACAGACAAATCTGCTTCAATATTACTTTTGTGTTATTTTTATTTTCACAGGTAAAACTTTTTGAACACCAGGGGGTTTTAGGTGCTGCTAAACTACACAGAAGCTTCTAAAGGTACTTTGGCTCCTTGGATTCCATGGACAAGGTGACTGTTATTGAATGGGGATGATTCAAAATAGTTTCTCTGGTGCTGTCCTTGTGCTGAGAACCAACTCAGTTGCAAAGACATCAAGGCCAGCTGCAGGACAGACAGGGAAGAAAGCAAAGAGATAAGCTGAACTAACAAATAGGAGGACAAGATTTCAAGAGCAGTCTCTCCCTCTTATCTGCAGCTCTTTATTACTTTTTCTTCACAGCATGTAGAGAGCAACCAGCAGACCCAAGAGAAGAGATGCTGCTCCAGGAAGCCCTTGACGTAGTTTTAGATCAAATCTATATCTACAACACCTGCTTATGTCCCATCTTTTTCTGAAGATCAGAAATGCATTTTGACACAGAGATTTAGTAAGCCAGTTGTAACAACCCAAACTGTGCAGGTGCTTTTACCATGTTGGTTTATTTGGCTGAATAAGCCCCTACTAAGCAGCCAAGTCGCTATCTGAAGTTTAGCATCTGCAAGAAAGATTGAAGATCTAATTAATACCAATCTGTATTGAGGCAGAGATTATTCTGAATGAGATATAAGCTTGTACTCAATAGTATCCAAAGGAAGTGGAACTTCTCATGTAGACACTCAATGTTACAACGAGACACACACAAGAAGTCAGAGATAATGTTGAAATATATTTCACTTTACCTTTGTTTTCTTTCCTTTGGTGCAATGAAATATAATAGCTGCAGGCAGCTGGCCACACCTTCTGGATGATAATTTAAAGCTCAGTGCTCTGGTAGAATGCCAAGTCTTCGGTTCCGTAAAACCTGAAATACATAGAACAGTGTTTGGGAACTTACTCCTACTCTGTAATTCCATGGAAAATCTAATGCAGATATAATTTTCCACTGCGTTTACAGTCCATCCTAAGTGGCCTTGTCCTAATGAAAAAGAGCAAAAAAGTGAAGTCTTAAGCAGAAGTGAAACTCAGTGGTCTATTTTCAGCATGTACACCCAAAGATGAGCGAAAAAAGAAACAATGCTAATAATGAGAAGTAAATAATTGTCATTCTTTCAGTGCTAGCTGGTAACTTTAACATTTTAGTGTGATTTTTATAGTGATGGCATCCTCTTAAAATAAAATAATAGCTTAATTAAGGAAGTTAATGCGTCCATAAATATACGCATAAAAAATAAATGGCCCCATATTTCTGCATAAGTAGGAAGCAAGGAGAAAAAGGTGCACAACAAGAGGCTGAGTTGTACCATTTTGGTAAGTTGCTACAAAGGCAGGAAGAGGAAAGAGGACAGCATCTATCGCAGTGCAACATTTATATCAAACCCACTAGATAAAAAAATGCTAGGAAAAGAGTTTGTTGAAGAAGGTCCCCAAATAGCTGGGGCTTTTATCTTTAACAGAAATAAATGAACTTATCTGATGTGAGAGGAGTGTCTGATGAGAGTGGAATTCATGGAAGGACTTTTTGAGTAGTTAGGGTGTAAGCTGACAGGAAACAAATGTGAACTTGCTAGAGGTCACTTCACCTCCATATGATAGGTGCTCATTGCGGAGGAGTCAGTCTATGCTGGGGACAGTGAATGTTGTAAACGAATGGAGGGTTCCTTCCATTAACAGAAACCGAAAGAATAATCTACATGATAATGCATAGCTTTATGTGAGCAAACAAACAGAGGTGGTTTGCATATAAACAGGCATCTAAAGGGCTTGGAATTGGAAATAAAACATAAAAAGAAAATAAATGAAAGTAAATCTGCACCATATATTTATCATAACAGAACTGGAGATGAGCTCTGAAAAGGTCTTCTGGCAGCAGTGAATTTAGCTATAGAAATTACCTACTTGTTAGGGAGAATAGAAAGAAAGGCTTACAGAAGAAGAAATCTTGGGAAGCAAATAGATGGGGCAGTTTTAGAGGTGGAGGAAAGACAACCTGACAACACAGGGAACAAAGCTTTCAAGCACTAGCTAAGTAATCTTCCCTACACTCGCAAAGAAACATGAAATTACTAGCAAAATAGAGATAGAAAACATTATGAGCTCATGGATTCCATCTAGGCTGGAGTTGAGTGCACAATCAGGAGTTGCTGTCCAAACTCCTGTCCAGAGTTCTTATTCCTGTTAAGCTCCTAAAAATAATTCCCAATGTTTTCAAAGCTATACCATTTAGGAGTAAGTTAGTGTCAAAAAAGGTCACAGCTAGAAAGCCTTGGAGCTCTTTGCTTTTCAGATATCTACACTGTAGATACAAGACTAGAAATGTCACAGCATGCTTCCTTGTCTCAGAGACAGGAAACTACTCATGAGCCATATTTAGTCTTAGCATGGATACAGTAAGTGCACAGACATAAAAAGTCCATTTACTGATCCAAAAACTCTCAGGTGCACTGTGGCATTCCTTTGCCCCAAAGATCTCTGATCTCTGTTGCCCTTTGCTGCCTTTGTACAGCTATGACAGCTAGTTGCAGAACAGGACCATCCTGCAAGCTGTTCACACTCTGTTGTTCTCCTATGTTTCTCCACCACAGACATGGGCAGAAGTGTTCCAAGGCTTTGAAAAGAATAGGGAATGGTATCTCCAGGGTGCTCCACCAGGAAATCCCCAAGCTTTTCCTGCCACTGAATTAGAGAATAGGACTTTTGAGCTGCTGCCTCCCTGTCATACTCCTCTGATGCAGGGAGGACTTCCCATTTCCTCCAGAGGGCAGAGAAGCAGCTGAGAGATTGTTTTCTCACAGCGTAAAGATGGTACCTGACTCTTGTAAGAAGTACTGATGCCTTCTGGGTCCTCCCTTCCACCTTGGCATTGGAAAGGTTGGCTGATGACTTCTGAGTTGCAAGACAAGGTAATAGCACAGAGAATATCAAAGCAAATGCCTCCCAGCCAGTTATTCTGGCTGCTCCTCTGGGTACTCCCGAAGGAGCTAGCTTGAATCTCAGCTTTTCCTCAGGTGACTCTGCCCCTCAGGATAGTGGAGCACACATCCCATCTTCTTCAGCCTTTGCACTGAGCTGGAGAGGTCACCTATAAAGCATGAAACAATTTTGGTCTCCAAGATCTGTTACACTTCTGGCCTTTGCCAGCGGCTGATATATGTCTAAATAACACCAAACTTGGACTTAGAAATTGGGCAGTGACCTGTCAGAAGCATGAAAATGAAACAGAAATTTATCAATCTTTCCTCTCTTGCATTTGTCTGCAAATATGGTCCCCTCAGTGGAAGTGAGCCCATTTGCCACAGTCTGTAATGGTTACTAGAGGAACAGCAGACACCTTTTTGAAACGTCAAAAAATTAAGTGAGTCATTTAAAACACCAACAGATTCAGTTGCACTCTGGCATAAGAAGCTGGAAACAGAAAAACTTTCTGTAATGCGCAATCATTGTCCTCCTCTGGTGGTGGAGTTACATCGTGCACAATGGCAAGAAAAACAAAGATCCCAAACCTACCAACTGCTGTGATAAGAGAGAAAACTATGAAATGAGCAGGACTGCAGTGGGATTGTGACATTTTAATGGTAGTTTAGAAATACAAAAAAGTCTGAAGTAGAGATAGGCTTCTATTCATTCTCCTGCTCTGTGAATTGTAGTTCTGATGGAAACATAAGGTGAAATTCATCCACTAGCCCTTCAGTTTCATAGACATAGATGTAAGAAACTATTTTTAGTCAGAAAGAATTTTTATCTGAAAATAATGTAGTGAGTTTTACTTTTGCTCCTACAGATATCTGTCTACAATCAGTGATACAAACAGATCGCACATGGCCCTGCTTTCTTCTGCCTTTTTTTCCCCTAGAAGTTCACACAATCTGATCCAGGCCTAATGACCTATTAGCCCCCAAAATGATGTCTTCCTGAATTTGAAAGATTTTCCAGTAAGCCTCGTGATGTAAGGTTAGTAATGCTGTAAGTCTGACACAAAACAGTTATAATAAGCTGCTCAATACAAAATTGTAGCTATCTGGCTAAATCAATAACTACTGTTTTGCAATTGAGATTGATGGAGTTATATAGGTCGATCGAGGTGGAGAGACAAGGACAGAATCTGAGTACAGGTGAGGAAGGTTCAGGCTGGAGAGAAAGATCACAACTAGACAAAGGAAGTAAGTTCTGTTAAAAATGAGATGTTTTGGTCAGTGCAGCCTCTAGGCCACCTTCAGGTCTCATTAAGAAACAGTTTTCCTCACTTCTATTAGACCTTTAGGAGGCTAAATGTTCTGAAAAAGCCTGTTAAATATACATCTTGTATCTAGGCAAATTGTACTTTTGTGAAAGTAATGGAAGAAGAAACTGTGGAGTAGAAGGTATTTCACAGGGTGCCAAAGGAAGCAAATTAAATATGCATGTAAGGGTTTTGGGGAAGGATCTGTAGTGTAAAGGCCTATTTGTGGAACATTTTATTTGCCTCGCACATGGTTGTACCACAAGACCATTCGGTTTAGCTCAAGAACTAAAAGGGTTTGTAATAGCTGGTTGTCTGATGTGGTTGTATAAAAGTAGTAAAACTGAGATAATGGTACCTGGTCTGCAAATATTAGAAAGAATGAGATGTCTGGAACCATGTCTGCAAATAGGTTATATTCATCTGGTCAGGCCAAAATGGGATGACTTTCACCAATGAAAAGAAGTAACCCTTCCAACCACACATGTCCTGGCTCATGCTGAAGGACATGTGAACAGCAGTGATACACAAGAAGCTGGAGATAAGGACAAGATATCCACTTCATTTCCAGCCTTCCTCATCATAGAATCAGAAAATCAGAGAACTATATCATGGTTTGGGTTGGAAGGGACCTTAAAGACCACGAAGTTCCAACCCTCCTGCCACCCTAGGGATCTTGATCTCACCATTTCATGGTCACGCCAGCCAAGGTTGTCCGTGAGGCTTGCATTCCCCACTAGCCTTCCCCCTGTTGTTCACCAAACAGCTCTCAATCCATGCTATCTTTATCTTGAAAAATAAGACTCAAGACAGTGGCCTCCAAGCCAAAATAGCACCATATTTGCAGTACTGTATTCTGTAGACTTATCAAACAGGTCTGATAAGGACTTGAACTTTAGTTGTTAACAGATGAACTAGTTTGACTTCTGAGACTTCACAGTATCTTGGTCTCACAGATGCTCCCATCATGGTGGCCTCAATTACATGTAGCAACAGATTAAGTGCAAGGAATTGTGAGATTTTGGGGAAGATTTGAAGAGATTGTGAGGGAATCTGTGTATATTTGCTTGATTTTGACAGACAAGCATTAGAGTTTGACAGTGCTATGGCCAGAGACCTGTACAATATCACTGGAACAGAGGACATGAGGAGCTGAGGGAAGTAAAATTTTCATCTCTACAACTCAGTATAGCAGTGGAGCCTGATTGTACAAATCAGTGTAGCAGGCAGTGGCCAGTAGCTTTCTGAGCTAACAAATAATTCAAACATCAATAGAAATTCAATAGTGTAACAAATGTGGTTATCACTGATTACACCTCCCAAGAGAAATACCATCCCTATGTATCAGAAGCTTTTGAGGTCTGCCCTCAGCTCTACTCCACTGTATCATGTTAACAACTTTTCCTCAAATCATTCTCTCGTCTTCCAAAACCTCCTGCATTCTCTTGCTAAAGCTAATAATGCTAATAATACACTGAAGCTCTAATAAATTTATCATATGGGATTTAAACAAAATTCCTCTTCCCCCACCCCCAAACGGGTTAGAGGAAGAGTAATCATGGCTTAAAGCATTCATCTTTTGTTCCCCTTTGCCTAAATGAAATATATGACAGCTTCTTTGTAGCATAAGAATGAGAATAGGTACCTTTCTATGTGACAAAGAATATAAATGAAATGTATTTCTGCCTTCAGCAGCTGAGCAACAAAGTAACCAAAACAGCGCTGGGATCCTGGTTGGAAAACAGTGCAGTCCAGGATTATCCAGTTTATCATGGAGATTTATTGGACTCAGTCTAAAATGAGCACTTGTACCAGCTTCTCAAGTGTTTTATTAACACTGGTTTGCTCTGGTACACTGCTGAAAGTATGTAGGTTATTAGATAGAAGTAACTACACTTTCTGTAATCGAGTTTATATTTGCATTTCACTGTCTCCCTAGAAAAGACCCTTAGGAACTGGCTACAGTGACCTGGTGTGAGGGAGCAGCAGAAGACAGCTGCTCCACAAAGGAAGGTGAGCTGGGAGCTGACGGTGACAGAAAGGCATTCAAGGCCGTGCCCTCTACCCAAGCAGGTCTGGTGACACTAAGAAGAATAAGCCAACAGTCAAATGGCTGCCAAACAAGACTATGGGATGTAACAGATCAAAGGTAACCCAGGGATTCAGATCAGTGGATCTGGCTCAGGAAGGTACATGGCCAGGCTACATAGCCACAACATAGCTCAGGCATGGACTATAACCCGAGGTTACAGCTGCAAGTATCAAGGGCATGGGCACAAAGCTTTTGCAGGAGCTTGATAGAGTCTTGGGAGCTGATAGAGTGGGCTCGCTTATCTACAAGGCGGCAAGGGTGTTTAACAGAAAGTATGTTTTAGAACTTTGTACTTCGAGGCGGAAATGGTTTCTTTTGAACTCCTTATTCACATTAAACTAAATTTATCAGTTAAGTTTGCATTGGCAAATTTACAGTAACAGTCAATGCCCAGGTAATACACTTTGATGGGAATTTCTGGTTATTCACAGGAAAAAAGGGGCAGTGACAGCTCTTCCTTTTAGCCAGATGTTTATGTGAGTCACTCCTGAGATAATTCGTAATCCAGACAGTGATAAACTAGAAATAATGGCATTACAGGACTTCCAGATTCAGTTAAAATAGCACTAATTTTAATCCTTGCCTGGTTCCACATCTGCACATTTAACTGCCTGTTCCCTCCTAGTTTAATGCACCACTATTCAATTCCCCAAGCAGCACAGATGGCAGTTTTGCAGGTTACACAGGGGTTCTAACTCTCTCCTCCTATGGATATTCAGTCTTAAAGACCCTGACCTCTGCAAGGACAAGGTGAGATGTTCAGCTGGTTAGGCAAACAGCTCACACTATCAAGCACACTCTCGTCTCCTGTCAGGAGGCAGAGATGAGCTGGGTGTACAATGTGCAATACAGCCCATGGGCTGCCAGCTGAACTCAAAGAACTTCTTATAATCCTTGTTTATGTTTTTCTGCTAGATCCCTTTGGGTTGCAAGATGTAAGGAGCAGCTAATTCTGAGAATAAACTGTTACACTCTTCCTAGTTACAAGTTTGCACATCACAAATAAATCTTTCATTAGGAATCTGGATTACAGGAAATAAAACATTTTCTTTTTATTAAACTGGGTCAGGTTGATCCTTTTCAATTGAGTGTTTGGACTTGTGCTTGCTATGGTTAGCTCTGATATGTTCTTTATTTCTCTTCTTTTAATGCCTTAAGCATGTTTCTCTTCTGTCATTTGCAGCACAACTGATGGAATCAAATGCAAATAGCATGGAAGTAAATGTTTTTCATGTCATAGAACCAAAATCTTAAGTGTAGTTTAAGTTAAGAAACCCATGAAACTTGTCTCATGAATCTTGGAACTCATAAAAAAAAATCTGAAGTATCAACACAATTTTGAAAGACTAATCTTTTAATAATACAGGTTACATTAAAAAGAAATAAAACTTTACGGAAGAAATATCATGTCCGTTAAGAATGTCCAAAAATGTAAAAAGGCAGTTGTAAAATTGTTCTAAATTAAATATGAGACTCTAACAAAGGTAAGTATAAGCAATTTATTTCCTTGTATGTAAATTGCAGTGAAATCTTTTGATTGGCTCCTGCCATCTACTGCATGCCATAGGAAATGCAGCGCAGAAATGTGAAAACCATGGGAAGTGCGTTTGCTGACAGCTCTGCATAACAGAAAAAGTCCATATTTTCTAACACTTCCGAAGTTCAAATACCCTACATGACATGCGTTCCCCATCTGTGGATTCAGAGAATTGTTTTCCAGGGTCTCATCTAGTCGGTGCATTAGAGTCACTCTGGTACCAGGTTGGATAGAACCTTGGGCAACATTGTCTAGTGTGAGGCATCCCTGTGCATGGCAGAGGGTTGGAAATGGATGATCTTAAGGTCGCTTCCAAGCCAAACCATTCTATGATTCTATGTGAGGTGCAGCTCAGTGAAACAATATAAAGGCTGGGGAAAGGTAAGAAACTGCCTACATAAATCCTGAGGAGAGCAGCAGTAATCTCAGATTATGCTCATGGACTGTCTGCACCTGATCTGGTCCCAATCCAACTTAACAGTGTAGCCTGGATAAAGCTGTCTTGAAAGCAGAACATAGACAAACTTTGGTGTAGTGGGGCCACTTAGGGCCACATCTCTTTGTTTTGCCACTGGAGACGGAGCACGCCGGGGAAGAAGGAGTCCACTTCTTTCGTTCAGCAAGCTGATGAAGTTTAATTCCAGAAATTATGCTCTAAGCAAGCGCTCAATGTTGCATATGATGTGCCTCAGAAATGCACCAACTGTTAAAGGAAGCATCTGTAAGATCAGTAAAATTTCCTTTGTTCAGGAAGCTATTGCCCTGGTGAATTCTGTTTTTAGGGAATAAGGCAACACCAATGTGCTGTTTAGGCCCACACTATCAAAACAAATGGTGCTTGCTTTAGGCATCCAAGATTCAATTTAACAACTTTTAGCAATCTGGATAACAGTGATCCAGCTTAATACCCTTCTTATAAGCAGCCTTTCCATAATAGTCCTTATGTGACACCCACTCACCTTCAACAAGCTTTAACTGATAGTGTCAAAGACAGGAGACAGTTCCCAAGGCTGGTAGACTGATAATGGCACACGCATGCAGAAGGATGCAATAGAACTTCTGCTGCCTGTATACAAATTGCTAATAAAAGGACACTTGTTTCGAGGGAAATATACTATTTGACTCCTGTGTTGATGAGGCTAGTTTTGGGTTGCCAGGGCCAGTACACTATTAGACCCAGAGCTCTGCAGGTCTGGGTTTTGCATTTAATCTCAAGCCTGGGCTTTCAATCATAGAATCATAGAATAGTTAGGATTGGAAAAGACCTTAAGTACATCCAGTTCCAACCCCCCTGCCATGGGCAGGGACACCTCACACTAAACCATGCCACCCAAGGCTATGTCCAACCCG
>JAOEHY010015646.1:0-42186 GCA_025447955.1 Psilopsiagon aurifrons | reverse complement strand
CCAGTATCGGATACCCACTGATCTAGAAAAACACCACTGGCATTTTGCATGCAAGCTAATAAATAAGCTTTAAGCATCAATTTGCATCATGTGCAACGAGCATGTGGAGAATCGTCAGACTGGGGGTTTAGTGCATGTATTTTGGTAGTCCCCATGCCCTGTTTCCACTCACCCCAATCCCAATGCATGGCCAACACAGTCCCCCAAGGCCAGGGGGGCAGGGAGGACCCCAGTCCCTCTGCTTCCCCCCCAGTGTCTCTATCCCTGCCATCCTTGCTCCAGCACACAGACAATGAGATAAAGGAGCTGACTGTGGGGAAAAGGCTTTTCTGCTCACAAGAGGCCAGATGGAGCCAGGCCCCTTTGCACTGGAGCCAGGGGACGCCTGTGACTGAGGTGACTCTTCTTGCTGCCACCTTGCCCTAACCCTGTCCAGCTAGCAGCCTATTCTCCATTCTGATGCCCCTTTCCCTGTCTCCCTCCATTCAGATCCCACCAAATGGGGGCTGTAGCCACTTTTCTTGGTGTAATCACCTTCCTCCTGGGGACTTCTCTGTCAGGAGACTGTGCTGGCAGGCTCCCTCTGGACCCCCCCAAAAAGAGGCAGCAGGAGGGATGCGTGATGGGCTCCTGCACAGAGCAGAGCTGGTTCTGCTGCTCACCAGCAGCGCAATGGGTGCTTGGTCTTGCCAGAACTCCCTCTCTCCCTGGGTCCCATGAGAAGGATGGGGGTGGGGGTGAGGTGGCAGTTAAGCACTTACAGGGGTCCCCAGGGAGGAAGGTGATTACAGGTTTGCCCAGTAACACATGCAAAAGGCTGAGAGATCTCTGAATGGGGAGAGGTTCTGCTTTGATATGATTTGCCTGACCTCAACAGGAATGTCTGGGTAATTCTGGGGTTTGTCCATTTTCTTTAGAGAATGATAGATACTCTGGCAGAGAATACAATGTCCCTTCATGTCACCTGGTCTACTAGCAAAAGAAACACCTGCAACATCCTCATCGACATTTCAGGGAAATTTAGGGCTTTCTCTCTCTTTTCCTGCCCACAACGAGTCTCCAAGGCAGCAGGAAGCCGTTGCTTCTGTAGGTGCTCTGACTCCACATATCTACACTGGATTCATGGATATCCAACAATATCCCAACAGTGCTTCTGGAGATGCTTGTCTAGGTGATCCTTGGGTGCCATGGGACATGCCTGTCAAAGACCCTCCATGAAAGGTAGAGCGCAGAAATACAGCCTCTGGCTGGGAAGGTGTGAGCCATGTGTGCCCTCAGGCCACCTCTGTGTCAGTCTCCGAAAGGGGCTTCCTAGAGCTGCAGAAAACCTTTTGCTGAGCTCGAGGGGAGCAGGAGGCATTGCTGTGAGGTACCTGGTCTGCATGGAAAGGGAGGGGTGTACACTGGTGCTTCAGAGGCTGTTTGATCTCCTAGGCACAGGGACTCAGTAACCCTCCTTGCTAATGTGAAGAGAAGTAACTAAAATCTCTGCCAGGAAGATTCAGATGCAAATCACCGAGGCTGTGGCACATCCCCATTCAGCTCAGCTCCCGGATGACCTTCACAGATGCTCTTTGGAGGTCAGGATCTGAGCAGCTGAAGATCACCGTGCTCCACTTGCAAGACCCAAGGTCACATTCCATCAAATGACCACCATCCTGCACTTCAAGGAGCAAGCTGTGAAGGAGACCTTTACCACCTCTTACTTGACTGCGGCTCAGTGCTAGGAGCTTTGGCTTGCAGCACTCCTCAAGGTGTAAGCCTGAGGCCTCAGACCACAGAAACTGCAGGCGATGGAACAAGTAGCTGGCTAAGGCTGCATAGATAAGAGCCAGGAAGCTGCTATTCATGCAAGCCACTTTGCTCTCTGCAGCAGTTGCTGTCATCACATGGCTTACTCTTTATTTTAAATCCCCAGGAAGAGCATGAGCAGTTGCTTCTCGATGCCCTTTGGTTATGAATGGGCATGCCTGACACCTCATAAAGCGCTCTTTACCTCTATGATCCGATTACTCCATTGCTCTGCTTCCAGATGTGTTAAATCCAGATGTTCCCACCCTGCCCTGGGCACCCTAGGCCTGCAGCATCTACTTGAACTTTAGCGCTAAGAAGCCAGTCAGAAATGGTGGAGCTGATAGCCTGGCTCTTCTCTGAGCAGCAAATCCCAAAGCCCAGCAGCAAGGCCAAATTCTCTCCTGCTTCCAACCACTTGCACTTGGAGGAAGAGGCTGGTTCCCAGAGATCAGCATTCCCAGGGCTGACTGGTCCAGACATGGAGGTCATTAGAAGTGATCAGGAGGTGCAGCTGATGCAAACTAAATCAGTTGCATTTTGGCAAACGAGACTAAAGCTCTTCCTCAAGCTCTCTGTGTCTTCTGTCTTAGAACATAAAATGATGCACATTGAGACCCACACACTGTGTATCAAAGTATTGTCCCAAAGGAAGCTGCACAGATGCAAAGCTACCTTATGACTTATATCCCCCAATATAGCCATGGCCAGTGCAAGCCTATGGTTGGTCTCTTCACTAAACAAGTACCTCACTGGTGTCAAGACAAGCTGAAATTCCCAGATGATGACCTTAATGGCATGCATAGCATTGGTTTGACTTCTCTGTAAAAGGTGAAACCACGACTCTCAAGCTGCACCTGATGAAGGGAAAGTGAATAGGGAAAACGGAAGCATTGCAAGGCCTTCAGTTTGTACAATGGATGTCCAGCAGTGTTGTATGGCTGTGGCCTTACTGCAGACTGAACTCATGATAGTGAGCTTTGAAGCAAAAGTGGACACTCCCCTCCTGAAGAAGAATCTGGGCTTACATTTTTCCATGCTGGAAAGCTGTAAGGGAGCCTTGAAACATCTCTTCTTCTTTACCTGGCTTGAGACGTTGCTTTCAGGACTGGAGGTATAGGGAGAAGTGGAAGTGGTTTTCCTGTGGATGGCATTCCAGCTCATGCAACACCCATCTCTTTCCCAGCAACCTCTTAAGTTTGATGAGAATAAAAGGTGGCCACAGAATGATTTAGTATCAAAACCCCCACATGCTGCCCTTGTAGGGGCCATTTCGCTGAAAAGCAGGAAGAATATCACTGTTTTGACTTCCAGGGCTCCCTGACAAGCCCATAAAACCTTATGATTGAGACCGCTCACCAGATAAGAGCTATCATGGAACTGATATTAGTTAATTTATTAATGCTTGCAAATAAAAGCTGCCCACTGTTATGACACAGCAAAGTATAGGCCAGCAAACAATAAGTGATGGGTGGTGCTAAATCTGTGACAGAGACTCATGACCCAGGGTCTTTCAGGGGCCAGTGTGATCAGGCTTTGGAAGGGCAAGAGTCAGAAGAGGGTTGTCTTCAGGGTGTAGTCAGAAGAAATAAGACTGAAAACACTGCTGCTATGCCATGGTATTTTATGGAAAGGGGGCACTTTGTTGTGTGAATGTCTCAGATTCATGTCACACAAGCATTTGAAGGTAACGTCGTTTGTGAGAATAGCCTTTGTTGGTATATACCCACTCAAAGTCTACAAGGGTGCAGCACTAACACCCCAGAGTAGCCATTTATTCTGTGGAGATGTCCTTGTGGCCTGGCGAAGGAGGAGGACGAATGAACCCAGCTGGACTCTTTAGCACTGGGCCATGTATTAGGAAAATCATTTTTCACTTGGAGCCTAAGCAAATCTCACAGGGCTGCCACTGGGAGACATCAAACACAGGAACCCACAACGCTACTTTTATAGTGCTGCTTGTCAGAGCAGAGCTGCGCTTCCATTACTGATATGTCCTCTGTTTGTCTAAAGGACAGCTCTTCCAGGAAGCTTGAGAACATCCATTCTCTTTTATAGCATACGCCATTCACGTTGCTGGCATATGCTGTCCATTGAAATAAATGGAGCTTGTCACTCTTGGATGTGTTCCTTGGAAATAAACGGTCAAACAAATTAGAATGCTGAGCCATGAAAATCCTTGTCCTTTTGAAAAATCTGTGCTGGCTATAGCTCAGTGCCTCTGCTCCTGGTTTCCTTACACATTTGGATGATAGCTTCTGTCTTCCACCAGTCATATTGGATTTCTCTAGGCGGTGGCATTGAGGCTGGTTTAATAATTGGTCAGCAGATTTGAGGCTGATGGCAGGAACAGCCTGCAACTGGGGAAGGTGAAGGAAGAGTTTCCCTTCTGGGCTATGAACAGGGAGGTACCAGGGCCACCAGATCTGGATGTGAGGCCACCCTGGCTGAGGTATGTTAGCATTTACAGGACAGGCAGGTCTCCTCAGCTGCTTCCTTGCAAATATGAGTGTGTCTGTCTCTGAGACCAGCAGCTATGTTTAAACCAGTGGTCTCCAGACTAGCTAATGGTTGAAATCTGTACCTTTTGGACAAAATCCTGATTCTTTTCACCTAGTTGCAGCCTTTGGCTCCTGTCCGTTGGTAAGTGTTTTGATTCCAGTTTTTTTCCTTTGCCTGTTGGACTAGAGGAGCCATGACATTAAGATCAAGCTCTAGCTGGTACTGTAGGGCCAGGTACCATCATGAGAGTGTTCATGACCTTTCACTGCCATACTGTCTTGACATCTCTAAAGGTCATCCTTGCCACACTAGCCAATATTCACAGCTCTCTTGAGAGTAGGGTGTCTGGCGAGATGGAGGATAATGAGGAGATTTTAAAGGCAGAAAGGACCATGGTGAACATCTCTCTGCAGGTTGAAGGCCACAGAACTTCCCTACTTTAATGAATGATTGCTTGTTTTCAGAAATAGTATTAATGATTGGTCTAAACACTGGTGGTGGTAGAGGATTCATTATGGTCCTTGGCAAGTTCCCCCACCAGACATTTATCCCCACTGTTTGAAACACCGATATGGAAAATGAGCATGCACACCTTCAGCATCCAGCCATGGGATTTTGTTGTATCTCACCCCTCTGGTTTAATAGTTCTCTATTATCACCTTATCAGGTTTAGGTAGAGGTTTTGTGAACAAGGTGTATGCAACTGTAGAGCTGATATGCCTATATGCTCCAGTTATTAGCTATTCTTCCTAGGCCTGCAAAGCATAGCTCCAGCTATTGCTGCTGCTCCAGTCAGATGTCTGGAAATTTTAGACAAATGGGAAATTCCACCTGGGCAAACATTCCAGGCAGAAAGAGAAGACATGCCTGAGCAAACCCAGGCATCTGTCAGTCCTTCCTAGGTCAGGATTCATTAGTAGTGGCTGTATCAATTCTTCAGCCTTCTTTTTGTTAAACGGAACAGATTTGGATGCTTTGTTGTCATGCAGAAGACACTAAGCCTGCTTTACTTTTAAGGTGGTTCTTGTCTGGGATATTTCCCATTCTTCCTGTCCAGAATCCTAGCCCACAGCTGAGATGTTTAGCATGTCAAGCTCTGAATATAGAACAAGAAATACATATCATGCTTTTCAATGTGTCTCTAAGATCCCAATGCAGCCTAGATGCACCTGGAACAGGCTTATTAGAAACCATTCACAGAAAACACAGACATGAACACATATAGTGGGTTAGACCAAAGGTATCTTGTTTTCAGCAGTACCAAAAGAGTATGTCTGGGAAACCTATAACAGTAACATAAATCTACAGTGATACTGCTTCCAAGTATTCTCCTGACATCCAGTTAATTGCAGTTTAATGCACTGGATGAACTTTACTTCAATGAATTTGTCAAGTTGCTTTTTGCCTTCATGTAAACTTTCAGCCTCCATAAGTTCTCATGGCAAGGAATTCTCTGTGAGCTGTGCAATTTAGATAGATACATAAAGATATGCTTGTAAACATGTTTGCAAATAAATTAGCCAAGCTTGCTGTATTGCTCTGGCTTCTACTGCTGATGAGTATATGAAGAATAGTGTTGAGTGGGCAGTAGTGCCTTATGTTTTCAATGAATGCACTTGGTTGAAAGCATAAATAGAGGGTGGATTATAGCCAGTAAGGGAAAAGAGGAGGAATCTCCCACTGTCTGAGTAGGGGAAATGTAGCAAGACCAAGGCTTGGCTCCTTGAAAGCAGTTGATCACCTCATACTGACCTGGGCCAGGGTCTGCAAACATGACCATGCATATGCACACACGTGTTATATAGCATGGAGCCATGGAAAGGGGCTGTGTAGAGCAGGCACTAAAGCAGTTAACTAAACAATTCAGGAACAGAGATGTGAACGGTAACCTTTGCAACGTGCTAACAGGTCACACACACACATGACTAATGAGTAGCTTGTGAATTAATCATGACAAATAAGGAGGAATTTAGTGATTTTATACATGCCTGGTGTACCAAACAGGGCATGTGGGCTTACTCAGCTCCCAGACACGCATGGCTGGGGTGTAGCAGGTAGTGAACTGAGGAGGAGGCAGATGCTGTGTGCTTTGCCACTGAGTACTTTACCTGTGCACGTGTGTGCAAGTGCTGGCTGGCAAGGCGAGGAAAGAAAAAGTGGATGTCAAGCCTAGCTGGCAGCCAATGCATCTGTCTTCTGTCTTTCACTCCCCCGCAGTCGAGGTGGAAGTTGGCTATTTTTATATCTGATGTCTGTGTGCAGCCATGGGGAATGCTCTTTCTTGGGGGAAAAAAAAGAAGATTTTGAAGGCACCTGCATTCCGTAAGCAGATATTTCTCCCTCCATTGATGCAATGCACCCAAGGTCTCCTTCTTCACTTGGAAAAAGTGGAAGTTGTAAAATAAACCCCAGTGACCTTAACTGGACAGTTTAAGCTGGCTGACCAGGGAAGACAAACCCTTCCATACAATACAAGCAGTGTAAGGACTGACTCACTAGCAGATTCAGGTGCTCTCCCCAGTTCAGTGTCCTTTCCCCAGCCATGGCCAGTATTAGGCATCTCATAAATGGGTGCACCAAGCACTCTGGAAGATGTTCATGATAATGTCTAGTGTTGCGACCCCAAAATAGTATGTGCCCGTACAAGAGTTCAAAGGTTAAGAGCATGGCTGTTGGAGTGACTCAATAGGAACCTTGCAACCAAGCAGTCATGAATGTTATTTTAAGGCTTGCCTCCTACTGCAAGTGGCCTATGGCAACCCGCTGAGCGCTCTTCAGGAGTGCTCTTTAATCAGACAGCCAGGTGGAAGAGCAGCTACTCACTAGCCTAAAGGCACCTGGGTGGCTCTGTTGTGCTGTGTCAAAGGGCTTTCTTGCCCCATATTGACACTGGTTTGTGACGGAGGCTTAGAGGAGGAGGAGGGTGAGAATAAGGTGAATAACATCACCAGGCATGGTCTCCTGTTTTCTAGCAAACTGTGACTTTGGTTATTTCTGGTTTGGGGGGTTTAACAATCCTTGAAGGATTTGTTTTCCATTAATTTGACAATCATTTACTTATTCGTTTAATCAGACATACACCTCCTTCATTTTGTTTGTTCTGAACATGCTGCATTTGCCTTCTACTTCTCGATTTCTAGGAGCAACAAATAACCATTCTCTGCTCTTCTCTTCCCATGTGTTAGCTTTTCCACTCTTCCTGCTTTTGTACACCTCTATCATATCTTATTCCCAGTGGTCTCTTTTCCAGCCACAAAATTCCCAAGTCTGTGTAGTTACTTGGTACTTTATCCATGTAGTAACTTGCACGAGAGCAGCTGCATACTTTTGTCCCACTTTGTTGCCTTTCCCATCCTGCTACAAGTTCTGCAGTGTCATTTGGTGGGTATAGGACCAGAATGTACTCTTCAAGATTCATATGGTGACATAATGGGACTTTTGGTTATGTCACATACCCCCTTTGTTTCCATGCTTTATACTGGCTTCTACAAGTTGCATATTCATTCCTGGCATAGGAGGCAAATGGATTTATTTCAAGAAGCCCCTCAACATCCAGACCTTGGGCTCTCAGGTTCTGAGCATCTGGAAGGTGGTTTGTGTCTTCTGCATTCTCTGTCACCTCCATTGACCACCTTCCCCCACTCCAGTGAGGCTATGTAGCACTGCCCTGCTGAGTTTGGAGATCCTCTTTGGTCTTTGAACCTCTTTGAATCAGCTGTGTCACAAACTGCTGGATGTGCCTCTGCTTCTATTCCCATCATTTTTACCTCTGTCTCCTGCTGTAGGCCCTAAAGTTGGTTTTACAACCTCTTCTTGAACATGTTTTCTGATAGCTTTCCCAATATGAAGTCTTTCAGTTGCTCACATTTCTCTCTCCTGCCTGCACCCCCTATTTTCTGCTTTGTTTCCCCATGCTGTTATTTCTGTTCATCACACATGATTCTCAAATCGCTGAGCTGAGTGGATCTGTGTTTGAAGGGAAGACTTAGCAAGCAGACTGGCTGGCCAGGGCTCAGTCCAAGCTGAGAACAGAAGGATATTCAGCCTCCCTGAAGGATAGAATAACCTCTCTTATCTATTCAGGATTTCCTCATGAACTCAGACCACTCCTATTTGTACCTAGGAAAATGCCTGATGTTTACATGAGCTCTACTGAAGCATCCTAAGGCAGTAATTCTCTCTCTATATATATGTGTGTATATATATTCAGATAGGCACATTTGTAAGGCTGCTTCTTTAGATTCCTTTCAGGGTCCAGATTTTCTGCTTGTTTTCTCAAGAAAACTCCGCTTTAGGGCTACATCTAAAGAAGGATACAAAAAAGGCAGAAAAATTGCATGTCTATGAAAGTGCATGTTGAAATTCACATTCTCATTTACTCCTTCTGTGGCCTATGTATTCATCTCTGCAGGGTTAGGATAAGCCTTGTATCTGGTTAGGGAGTATGGAATTCTTTTGGAGTCATGATTATGTAAAATTACAGCTTCTAGGCCTCCTGGATTTTAGATGAATTTGAAAATATGCCTGGAGAGTGTTAGATGCAGAGATGTCTGAATGTGTATGTGGTGTCCTGAGGTCAAAACTGTATGGGATATGAACTATCTTGCATCATTTTGATAGGGTCTAATTTCATCCTGTTCACTTACTCACAAGATTATAGGTAGTAGTAGGACCTTGTAAAGCACATAAAAGCCCATAGCAAGTGAATGTATTTCCAAGGTAGTGAAGAATCCCTGACGTTGAAGGCTTTGGGAGAGAAAATGTTTCCATTTCTGCAGATTGTAGTTTAATGTTCAGCTCCATGTAGCTCTATTTCAGCTGCCTTCCTTATCCCTGTCAAGGCTGTGCCCATTGCCCCAAGAAACTCTTGTTGAATGACTTCAGAGTTCACAGAGAAGATTTCTACCCATTGATCTCGAAGTGTTTAAAAAAGGTGAATAACTTCACTGGTCTTGCTTTATGGGCAAGGGAAGATGTGGTATGGGTCAGTTATAGGCACAGAAGAAATCTGATAGAGGACAGATAGGAACATGAGCCAATTCTCCCTCCACCAAGACTCGAATTTCAGGAGATTTCAGATTCAGGAGAACAGGTCCCAGCCTACCCCCATGAGGTGGCTTAGGATAGAGCAGTAACCAAGAGCACCAAAGTATTGGTGCTCCGCTGAACCAAACAAGATCATACTTCCAGATCTGCTGACGCTGTCATTCACTGGTCCCAGTGATTGGGGAACATTCCTAAGTGAATTCATCCATAGACTGCTGATTAGCCATAGTCTCCTTAGGGGTATTCTGAAGCACAGCATCCCCAAGTCTTCAGCTCCACAAATTCAACCTCTGAGCTAGTTTAGGACTTCAATGATTCTAGCTTGCTATTGTCCATAGTTTGTTTGTATTCAAGGTGCAGGCTTAAATAAATGAAGTTCTGTGTTAGACCATCTTGAAGTCCTCTTCTTGTTTTCCCATGTACTGTCTCTCCTCTGCTCACTTTCTTCATAGCCTCTTAAAATGAGGACCAATTTGTGGGTTGCCCGATCGTACATACTGGGTACGATCCTCCTGACAACTGCTGCTCTCCAGTATTGAGCAGAAACTAACGCAGTTTGATTCACCGCTCACTTAGGGTTGACAGATGAGCTGGCAAGCCTTTTTTGTGGTAGTTTAGGCTACTTTCATATCCAGCTATCTGCCTCGTCCATCAGCCACAAGTTATTGCCCCTGTGACAGAAAGTCTCAGTAGCTCCAGTTTGTCATCTGGTGTCTCAGTGCTTTTAAGCTAATGCACCAGACTGCCATGGCAGAGCCACAGGAGGACACACGCTCCCATCTGCTGAATCTGCAAAGGGAGTAATGGGAGAAGGGTCACCAGGAAGTTCTTAAACTACTGCTATGGGGCTCATCAAAGCTCATCTGTCAGAGCACTTGAGTGAATCATATTACTGGTAATTGGGTTCAGTATCATCACTCTGTGCCTGAGCAGACTCCAGCTTGCAGGCTATGGAGGCTTCAGCCCAACCTGGGTCCTTACAGCCCTAGGTCTTAAAAGGAGATGAGAAGTCTCAGCTTGCTTGATTCAAGATTTCATATCCAGATCTATATTTTATATGCTATAGCAGGAAAACTGATATGCTTTTCAGTCAGAGCTTGTCATCTCAAGGAAAATGACAGTATGGGTCACAGGAGAAAGCAAATTATGGGCTGTAGCTACAAACAAATGGCTGGTTTAGCAGGATACTTGGGAGATGGAGGGTGTCCCAAGGCCACAGTTTCGCAAGCAGAATTAACATCACTGCATAGAATGTGACAAGTGTATTGAGGCTTTTAATGCAAGTCTTCCAAGAGAAAAGACATCTCCCTGTCTGCAGGATAGGAGAGCATGGGGAGGTAGCTGGGGAGAAGAAGAAGACAAAAGGCTATGGGTTGAGTCAGGCAAGGCTTAGTTTTCTCCCTTCTTGGAAAGCTTGGAGGGAAAATCATAGAATCATAGAATAGTTAAGGTTGGAAAGAACCTTAAGATCACCTAGTTCCAACCCCTTGCCATAGGCAGGGAACTCCCTTAGGAGAATATCCTAAAGAGCATGGCCTTACTCTGGAAATGTGCATTTTTCAAAGAGCTCAGCTTTGCTCAAAGCCCTTTGCATGAAAGCATGATGTGGGCATGCAGCCTCATGCACCACACCATCAAGTGCGGGCACCAACAAAGCAGCTGGCTCCAGCCTCTCATGGAGCCCCAAAGCCCAGGGCCATGCTGGAGCCTCAACAGAGGCTGAGGCTTTGCTGTGGTGCAGACGTTGGTGCTCACCTTCTCCTTGCCAGTTGGATTGCTCTTCCAGCAGCCAGGGAAAGCAACCATTGGCAAAGGAAATGAGACAGCAATGGACACACTGTGTAAATACCATTTGGGTTACATTCATAATCCCACACCATGAGCCGCGTTTCCATGAGATAGGCAGTCTGGGCCCCTTGGATAATCTTAATCATTTCTGACATGAAGACTGCTTCTCCTATTTCATGACTTATTTCCCCAGTATCATTTAAATGTATTAAAACACTGTTACTGTAGAAAGTAGGCATCATGTTAGCATAATATCTAATCAGAACTAGCCTGCCTGTCCCCACAGGGTTTATTTATTTATTTGTTTGGTGTCTGTTTGTGCTGTTTTCTTGTTAGACTGGAGAGTGCTTCCTTGACATACTCATTTGTTCTGCTGTGTAATGGAATAGGATCCTTCGGAGCTGCTGACATCTGCTTTATTCTTGAGATCTGCAAATCTCAGAGGCCCACAAAGCAACAGTGATAATAATAATAGCAATAATAATAACGATCACAGTGCTAGGAAGCCTGAGAAGTGAAGTTAAGCATGAAGAGAAGACAAAAGACAGAAGAGGAGAAAAATGGGCAGGCAGAAGAGTGTTTCCGCCACTGTGTGCGTATTTTTATTGTCCCTGGCTCTCTACTCATTTACCTGTGCTTTATGACTGTACTGCTCTGTGGGCTGCAATTAGCTTCCTCATGACTTGTAATATTGCAGGGGAGAGGGGATCAGGCACCATGGTGTATGTGATCAGGACACCTCTTCACAGGCATATCCAGCTCTGCCCTCGCTCAAATACATTGCTTTGATTTCTCAATGGCATTGCAGTATTGATTTTGAAGGGAATTAGTTTCTTCAGTGCTTCTGGAGATCTGGCCAGTGTGATTTCTCAGGACCTATTCAGCTTCCTCCCCCACAACTTTATCCTCACATGTCACAGCTGAAATAATTGGCATTGCACTATATCAAACTGGCAGGATGCAGTCCTGAAGGCTGGGGAGGAATCAAATCCAGAGCAAGCCTTGACAAAAGGCTTCATGAGGAAGAGAGTTGGTCTAAGCACTGCCTGAAAGAGGCCTGGAAGCTGTGAGTGCCCACTCTGGGTCATCTTGTTTGAATCCTGCCCTGTTCAGATAAAAAACGACTTTGCACAAACTAAGGGCAAGGAGAGGTGACAGTGTACTGCAAGGAGGAAAGGCAGGAAAAGGTAAGAAAAGGAAAAAGAGAAGAAAGGAGTATGAAAAGAGGAAGAAGATAGTTATGAAAAGAAAGCAAAACCAGAGTTCTTAGCAGTTAAGGTAGGGTCGTGTTCAGATTCAAGCATCCTTGAGGGGGGAACTTATCTTGCTGTGCTAATCTAACTGGCTGTCACACCATTCGCTAATGGTAATCATCCACAATAAAGAGTTCTGTATGATTTTTGATTTGATGGAAACAAAACTTGGGACTTGTGGCATTGAAGAGAAAGGATCTAAAGAGGAGTTTAATGGCTGGTCTCAATGACTGTGGCAAGCCAACAGGCAAACCAACCTTGAAGAGCTTGAAATTAGTGCATTTGGTTCATCCTGAACAGGTGGGAGTAAGCAGCCCTCTTGCTCTTTAACCTGAGGGCCTTTATCATAAAAACAGGCTGGCTGAGCAAGTACAGAGGCTGGTAAAAGTCCAACTAGCTTCTTTAACAATGATACAGAAATACCCAGACCCAGAAGCAAAACAGGCTTCAATGTTTGTTGTCATCCCCCTTTAAGAAGGCTGGCCCAGGCTGAAGACTCATGCTTGCAATGGATATCCCAAGCCCTGTTTCTTCTAGCCTAGAGCCTGGGTCTCCGCAGAGCCCCCGGTTCACACTATTACTAATCTCATTATTTCTTTAACCACACATAGGCAGAAGTGACAGTTTACAAATACTGGTAGGATCACCCTTCTACTGAGTCCATTACATATCTAGCATGCAGGCATGGGGCAATATAAAATAGAAAAGGGGCTCATGAAAACTAGAGATAGAAAAGATTTATGAGGTTCCATCTGTTCCTTTTTTCTCCTGACATATGCTCATCTGCTAAAACACCTTCACTAGTGTTTTGCCTAGTTTTAATACTCTAGCCAGCAGGACTTCCATGTCCCATGGGAGGCTTTTCCATCAACCAGTGTCTCAAACCTTGGAATTGCAGACAGACGACTCATGAGACCTTCTCCAGCACCCCACCATTGTCAGACCTGAAGAGGATATGCATGCTTGAAAGCTTGATTTTGTTTCTGCTTGAGCTATATCATAGAACCATAGAATGGTTTGGATTGGAAGGGACCTTATAGATCAGCCTGATAAAAGGCCATGGCATCACTCAGATGCTCCAGTACCATTCCATTCAGTTCAGGTGACTATTCTGCTTCAGGGAGTGCTAGCAGGAGTGGTTTTCTCAGGAGGCTGATGAATTCTTTCGCTTCTCATGAGTGTGTAGCACCACGCTATGTGGGCCATCAGGGTCCTCCACTGGCATCAGGCTCTGGCCATCACTCTTTCATGCATGGTGATTCAGGACTGTGTGCCTGGCAACTCACTCACTGGCAACCTCTATTTTAAGAGTCCAGTTCAGATTTTCTTACTGCTACATCGTGTATGCTTTCTTGTTTCGTTCCTTACTGCACGCCACAAGACTTTCCTTGTCTTGTGAATAATTGCAGGCTGTGCTCTCCCTTGGTTGCTGCCTAGACAAGCTAGATACTTTTCTCATGCACACTCTTGCTTCAAACCAAAACCTTCTTGCCCCATTCTAGGATTATTACTATTGCTTTTCAGTTTCTCCCTATAGTTTGTTCTTGTCTTTGTGGAAATCAGGTATTTGTAATGAGCTCACCAGCCAAAAAGACCTTTTTGGAGGTCTTCAAATTGAGTCTGCTCTTGTCCCACTTTGTGACCTGATGCCTTTGAGAGCCTGGGGTTGAAGAAAGAATATTTTTCTTGTCTTGTTGGTTAAATAAGACTTGGAAAAGCTCTGAGAAATAATTTGGAACTGTGGCTCTTGACATAGAGGAGGCTGGGATGGTCACAGCCCTCTGTTGGACCTCTGTTTGACAAGGGTCCATCATAGGTGTCATCTGAAGAGGAATCCCCACAAGCACTGAGGAGCACCACAGTGGTTCATATTCTCACCCCTGAGTGAATAAAATTAATCCCTCAGATCCTACCATCTAAATAAAGACATAATTTATTTTCCACAGCAGTTAAGGTGAGAGGGTTTATGGGTGTCCAGGAGGTCTGAAGATGAGGTCACATTTGTTTCAGTGCCTCTTGATTTTTGGAAACTTACCTATGGTCACCCAAATCAAAGTGTTCGGTGCTGTGTTCCTAAGGATATGATCATGTAATCCACGGAAACTAAGCCAAAATACTCAGAATTTGTCACAGACATCAAACATGCCAGTTTTCATGTACTCCTGTGTTACACCATTATGGGATATTGATTTCCATTACTGTGTATTTCAGAATATTCCCTGGGTGACGCTTGGATGATTTGCTCCAAACTAGGCTTCTCAGTTGTCTTTTGACAGGCTGGAGAAAGAAACACAGCTTGCTTGTCAAGCAAAGCCCTGCCAAATTCAGCCTATTGTCCAGTTTCTGTTCCTCTTGCAGTGCCTTTGAGGTGGAATTGAGCCCGTATTTGTGTTTGTTTACTAATCCGGTGGGATTTAGAAGTATTTTTAACATACATCACACGTTTCCATCCTGCCAACCCATATCCCACTTGATGCCACCTTATAAAATATATGATTCTTAGGCATACATCTATCCTTGCTGCAGAGGTGCCCTAAAGCATCTCCTACTGTGTAACCAGTGTTGGTAAAGCCGTGGTCCCTCTTTTAGGCTCCATCAACTGATGCAAGCTGGGAAAGGTTGTGGAGAGCAGGGAAGTGTGGTGTGAGTCACTGCTGTGTTCCTAACAGAACCAGAACCATCAATTCTATCATCTCTTTGTGAAGCCAGAAATTATATGGGAGGTTTTGGGCCTGTCATCTCATCCCAGAAAAAAAAAAGTCATGGAAGCTGGTCATGAATGATGAAGTTGCTTAAACACCGAACGCTAACCAACTTCCTCCCTCTGCAAAGAAAAGGAAGATGTGTTTCAAAAGAGGCTTGTTCAGTGCCATGCATTTCTGGATAACATGGGCCTTATTTCTCCGTTACTCATCTGCTAGGAAAAAAAGAGAGGAAAATGTGAAACACAGACTAACTTGCTCTTGGTTTCAAGGGAGCAGAGTTTCACCCCCTTGCTGAGAAGTGGACTGGGATACTGATGATTTGGGTACTTTTTGTGCTGTGTAACACAAGTCCTAGAACATTCCTTGGCTCTTTCTGCTTTTAATCTAGTACTCAGTAAAACAAATTTTATCTGCAACAATATTGGTCTTTAGACATGACACTGCTTTAATGGTCCTGGAATTCTGTTCTTTCTGGATGCCTTGATCCATTTCCCATTCATGTAAAGAATCACACATGTGATGGACAGCCAGACTCTTAGCCTTCTTAGAGCAATTTCATCCCTTGGTTAACAACACTTATCCAGTGTCACTGGCTTAGAGAAGTGCAGGACACTCCTGACGAAAGACTAAGGCTGGGTGAAATGACCACTGTGGTCTGGTGGATTACATTAGACTTGATCAGACTGTGTGAGATGAATTGTCATGCTGCCTTTTCAGATTCTTTGCTGCAAAAGTAACTTTCTGGCCGCAGAAATATCCCATGTGACTTTCCAGAGGCGTAGCTGAGAACTGAAGGTGACTCTGTGCCATCATCTTCCTTGAAGGAGAAATATGTTTTCAGGGTGCAGTTCACCATCACTAAACCCTTCTTGGTTTTCTAATTCATTTTCCTTTTATGCTTACTTGAGGATAGGTAAAGGAAGCTTTATTTTAATAGAAGTGATTCAGAGAAGAAATCAGGAAAACTGACAATTCCAAAAATAAGGATTTGGGCTATTAGCCATCCTAAGGATCTGCGTTCTCTGAATTTCATGGTTAGTGCTTTTCACTGAAGTTTGCATTGCTCTGTCAAGTAGAGCAAGAGTCAATCTTTGGTATCTCCAGAGTGATGGTCTGAGCCCCAGTGTGGGACACTGTTGGGATCTCAGCTCAATCACTTGTGCTACAACTCCGAGATCCCTTTATAATATTCTTGCCCCATCCCTTACAGTGTGCAGACCCGCAGTAGATGACCAGACCATAGCATCAGTCCTCTTGGTGGCACGGAGCTAGTGAAGGAGCACTCAGACTATGCTGGCTCTGGCCCTGGGGGGATGAAGAGCTCTGATTTCTGTTTGGACCCCTTCTCACATCCTTAGTCACCTTGTTTGGCTGGCCAGTTGTAGGGCATGTTCACTATTACAGGGGCAGAAGTGCACAGACACACTGCACTTCCACAGGCTTTCCCTTGGATTTGACCTAGTATTTTTATACTTCTTGTCCCTGATCTCACTCAATCTCAATCTCTGTCCTCAGAGCAAGACAAGAGTTGCAGGCATCATGAATGACTGCTGCTCCACCCAAGGAAGACCCCAAGACATCACACCAGATACGGACCCACTCCCACCTTTCCTTTCTCCCAATCCCTCCGCTTCTTTGTCTCCCCCCTCCCCACCTTTCCTGTCTTTGTCTTTTTTCCCCCCCTTCCCCTCACGCTCTCCCTCCGCCTCCCTCTCAGCCCCTCTCCCTCTCTGGAGACAGGTCCGGTGGCCTGGTTGCCATCTGCTGCCTGTTGGGGTTTCTCTGTTGTTTTCTGTGTCGGGGCGTGCAGCGCGTATGTGCGCGCACGGGCGCACGTGGGGCTTTTTTTATGAGGTTGAGATCAGATGGCATCTAATCGATCGTCATGGTCTCCATGGTTACCCGGGTGACAGAGTAGTTGGGAGAGACACATACTCCAGCCTGGGGCTGTCAGACCATTCCTGAGAGAAACAATGAAAAAAGAAAGAAAGAAACAAACACAAACCCCAAACCACTTCAGCACATTTTACTCATTTACATCTTCCTCAGATCCAGGAAAACATAGCCCGCGCTTCTGTTTTACAGTTACCCTTTGACTTGGCTCCAGGAGGAACAAAGCAGATTCATTTTCCTCCCTGCAGGGCACAGGCACAAAGGTGAAGAACATATTTGGGAAAGCAGAAGCCCCCTTGTCCTTTTTTCCCTTTTTCTTTTCCCATTTCCTCTTTCCTCTTTCCCATTTCCCCTTTTCCATTTTCCCCCTTTCCCATTTCCCCTTTTCCATTTTCCCCCTTTCCCATTTCCCCTTTTCCATTTCTCCTTTTCTCCTTTCCCTTTTCCCCTTTCTCTTTCCCCTTTCCCTTCTCTCAAAGGTTTGATTTTTTACTTCACCTGCTCGTGGTCACTGTTGTAACTATAATGATTATTTTTATTCTTCTAAATTGGATGGTTAGTCTTCTGAATTGGCTAGAGGCAATGGTATCCTCTGGGAAAAGAACTGCAATCTATTAGTAGGAGCAGCATCTTTTTCTCCCTGGTCTCAGTCCCTAATACTAGACCATCTTTAGCCCTTGTTGTGACAGATCAATCAATCTGTCTATGATTCCTGTTTGGAAGCAAGTGGAGTGTGATGCTAAGGATGAATTATGGAATTAGGTGAGTTTTCCGTCTTTAAAAGCAGATTGAGTTGGGCATGACAACATCTCTGACCATGGCAATCAGTGTGTCAGGAGCACAGGAACTGAAACCGTGCAGTGCAGAATGTGATCCTGCATGAACTGGGGGAGGAGGAGGGTGCTGCTGCACTTCAGGCAACAACAGTGTGGCAGCCACCCCTCAATAACCCACCTACAGTGCACCATTCAGGTACTCAGAGCCCTGCCTGATTCCCTGCTAGCCATATTCTGGCTGGGCAGACATGAACTAGCCTTTGACTTGTCCTCGGCATGGCCCCCAAAAGGCTGTGTCTTCTGTCTTCTGGCTGCACCCACAGAGCTAAGACTCATCAAAGCTCATCCATTGTAGTGTTGTGGCTGGTGCTGCCCTGGCTGCTTTTCTGCTCAAGGTACCACAGAGGGCTTTGTAAATGTCAAGTGTAAACACAGGCAAAGGGAGCTAATAGCCCCAGTGCACGCAGCCATGAGGGGCTGAGGGGCTGGTAACCCAGCAGAGCTCTCCAGAGACCTGAAAGTGCTGACTTACTGCCACTAGCTATGAAATGCATCAGATCAGAGCATCCCTGGATAAGCAGAGAATTCATGGAGCTATGTGTGGTTTGAGAGCTGGATACACCTTTACATGTTTTCTCCCCAGTTCAGAACTACATGGATTTTCAATTGGTGCCTGTGGTCTTGCTTTACTTTTTTGTCTTCCTAGTAGAAGTAGAAAGTGCTCTAGTTCAGTTGCTCAGTTCAAGCTGCAAATATTCACTGAGGGTGGGGTTACATTGCCTAAGCAGTGTCATTGTAAGTGACATCCTATCCAGACTACATGCAATGTCCTGAAGAAGCACAGGTCTTCAATTATGCCTATGTATTATATGCCAAACTCCTTTGTGTGCTACAGGGATTTAAAAGACCACCAGACATTAATGTAGCTGAGCCCCATTTGACTCCTAGAGCAAAACATCATCCCAAATTGGTGCAAATATCCAAGAGGTGCAAAGATTTGGCCATTTCCACACCTGCAAGGAGGGGTGAGCCTTGGTGTGGGATGGTGAATAGGAAATGTGATGGGGAAGGAGGGTGGCATGCGAGGGACTCTCCTCCCCTTTGGAGAGGGGAGTAGCTTGCAGGAGACTGTTTCAGCTCAAGCTCTACATTCATTGGCTGATTAAGCCCTGGGAGAAGTAAGGGAGTGTGAAGACAAGCTTTGTAGCCGTATCAGGGACTTCTTCCTCTCACAGGGACAGCAAACAGAGCTTTTGGTGTGGAAGGAGGTGGTGTTTGTGCTACAAAAGTCCTCTCCTCAGCCTTTGAAAAGGATGTCACACAGTCTCCCTCCTCCCCAGTAAAAGCTGTCTCGCTTGGAAATAGTTTGTCACATATAGATGGCCAGGGGTGATGTTTTAGTGTTTCATAAAAAACTATCTGTTATCCCATCAATTTGAGTTCTGATTCTGCACCCTCCCAGCAGCATCACATCCCCATTTCTAACTGTCAGGGTAGGAAATCCTCTGCTCCTCAGTATTCCCTAACGCTGAATACCATGGGCCGCCTAGATTTTCATACTATACAAACACAAACTAATTAAAGTCATACAAATACATCCTAAGCAGAGATTGAGAATCTGTTCACTTGAGGGAAGGCCACTGGCTTCCACATCCCTGGAAAAGCTTCCTCTCAGTTTACATTGCTCTTTTTGCAAGGATAATTTACAGAAACGCCAGTTTCCACTGAACTAGCAGACATATGCATGGAGAGGGGAAAGAGGATGTAAACACTACAGCATCTTTGTGAATGCAGCAAGGTGCTGGTGCCTGCCTCTGCATGCTCCATAATATATTAATACACAGTGGCTGGCCAATCCCACTGGAGCATTCAATCATGCCATATTATAATAGAATTTAATGGAGTTGACAGCTAAGACCTAGTTGCTGGAGACATGTGAAAGACCTTTGCAATGAGGATCTACAATTAATAAAGGGAAGGGCCATAGATTTTTGGAGAACCTCATAAAAAAGTAAAATATGGACATTGATCACGGCATGCGAGGGTATTAGACACGTAAATCCAGCTATTGCCTTTATTTATTTATTTGCACATCTTTAATACGATAGGCACAGGTTTCCCCAAGGCCAAAATGCAATTTCTCTCTCCATTTCTCAGCAGGAGCTTTTCATCTCCCTATTCACCAGGTTTTGAATTGCACATTTAATAAGCGATAAAGTACTCCTGTCTCTTTTCCTCGCGCTCTTAGCCCACAGATTTTCCCTCCCTTCTGTTTGGTGATGGAAACAACGACACACTTGACCTGGAAGTGGGTTCCTTGGGGCTGTGGGGGCAGCATAAGAGGGGATCTGCAGCCCACAGGGAATGTCTGAAGAGTCTGCTGATGTGCTTTGTGTGCCAGCATGCATGGGGAAAGGCAAAGCGTGGGACTTGCATAAAAAGATGGAGAAAGGCTCTACAGCACTGTAAGCTGCCCCCACCCTGCTACTGCAGGGAAGCCCATCCTGGATGGAGTAATTGTAGCCATTTTAAAGAATCAACCCTACAAGGACAGGATCAGACCCCAGTGAGCCTGAGCCCAAGCCCTTGGTAATGTAAAGGTCCAGCTTCCAACCATGCAGCCTCAGCAATTGGAGCTCGAGGTGCCCAGTTCATGACAAAGCCATTTGGAGCAGACGGGAAAAATCAAGGGGTCAAACCCATCCCTGGGTTAGGATGGTAGAGACTGATGGGGCTGTAAGAGGGGTGACTGTAGTGGCATGTGTAGAAATGAAAAGCAACTGAATGTGTATCTTTTAAGCAGATGAGGTACAACAGTCAAAAAAGGACTGAATAATCAGATATTTCACTCTTAAGACCAGCTGGGGCAGGTTACTTTCTTGTCAGGTAATTCAACCTTGTTTCGCTTTCACTTACCTGTGTAAAGACACATTTCCCCAGAATAGGTGATGTCTTGTTCGGAATGAGAGAAAGGCCATTTGTCCATATGACAGCAGGAGCTCCTGCACGGTGTCATCTCACGCTCTCCTCCAGTAAATTGAGTTTGTCAGTGCTCAGCCACACAGCTGAGTGGAGTGCAGAAGGATGCCTCACCTCTCCTGGGAGAGGAAACTTGGCATAAGCCATATCGTAATGGGATCCAGAAACAAAGAAGCGTGAATGAAGTGCTAATTGCATTCATAAAGACATTAACAAAGGAATTAAAACGCCAGAAGCTTCTTTTCCCCCTCAAGAATCACATAAACAACCCAAAATATATTAATAATCACTGAGGTTTACACTGTTTTGAAGGGATTATAAAGTGACAGGACATCAGGGTTTGGAAGCACCATTTTGATGGTCTTTTTTATTGGATTCTGCATGAGAGATGAGTCACTTTACTGCTTCAGCTTTACTCTTATCCCTGTGCTTCCTTCAAAGAACAAGGTCACTCCTCATTTTCTCCTGAAACTTTTTACATGCAATAAAAATAATGAAACCATATTAAAAATAATAAATAAATCTTAAAAAACCAAAACCAATCAAAGAAAAACACCCAACCAAACCCAAACTAAAGCAAAATGACCACACAAATTTGGCTAATGACACAACGGAAATTCCCTATAAAACAGCCTGAAACATCCTGCCAGGTTTTTAATCTCATTTAGTTCTGCTTACCTTTCCATGGAAAAAAGAAAGACATGCTGCCTGTTCTTTCCTCAGCCAGTTTCTACATTTCTTCCTTCCATGACCAAACTATAGCATTGTGTTGTTATTTGCATTGCAAACACGGAGAGAAAACATTTCCCTGTTAAAAATCTCTGCAATCAATGGGGTCTTTTTCCCTTCTTGAGGGTATTACTATTAGTCTTAAGCTTAGAAAGGGCTTGTTTCACAGATCCCAATCTCTGAGGCTACTTCAACTTGTTCATGCAAGCAAAACGGTAGCTCTTTGCTCCTTAGACAACTTGGCTGTATTTATTGCACCTTTCCTCCTGCGCTTGCTGCCTTTCTGCCTGGTGATGTGGGTGCCATGCTAGCGACATAAATAAACATTTATATAAATATATAAATTATTACTATATAAATTATCAATTATATAAATTTATAAAAATATTTAAAAATTAATTTTGGTCCCATTTGAGAATTTTCAGTCACTCATAACTTTCTAAAATGTTCATTCTGGGGACTGCAATCTGCAGTTTCCTCATGACCACTCAAAGGTGGGTTTATCAAGGAAAGATGAGCCCTGACCATTCAGTAGTTCTGCAGAAGGAGATACATCTATCACATTAGTGGCTAGGGGTAGGAGGCTAAGCGGTAGCAGGAAGGCATTCATCAGGGAGAAGAGGACCCTTAACAGACATGGGGAGCTTGCTAGTTTTCTCTCCTGGGTTGGTCCATCCTCAGGCTGCAGCTCAGACCTTGGTGGTGCCAGGAGAGAGGAGATGGGATGTACCACAAGGAATGAAGCTTGGATCTCCATGCGTGTGGGATGTGTATGGGAGCATGCGGATGGGGTTCGGGATGGGATCCAGGATGAGGGTTGTGACAGGAAGGTGGGGAAGGCACGGACTAAGGGGGAAGGGTTGTGTAAGCTGGGACAGGGTAGTCTGAGATGGGAGAGGAGCACAATCACTCCAGCATGCTCCTGTCATCAGGAAGAGGACCTTCTCCAAGTGATGTTGGGACAGGAGCAAACAAAGGAAGCCTTACCCAGAAATGTTTTGAAAGAAGAAAGAGAGAAAGCAAAGCCATTTGCACTGCATGGAGTATGAAGGGACAGACTCTCACCCACTTAATACCCCAGCCCTGCTGAAACACACAAGGGAGCATCTTTGGTTTGAGAGCACAACTCAGCTCTCTCCATAAAAGCCAGATTCAGATTCATTAGGATGATGAGGAGTATCAGAGCTCAGGCACTCACAATGGCAGGGCAGTCAGTATTAAACTCTATTTCCAAGGTGGATTCAAAGCCTACAGACCATCCCTTGCTAATGTGACATCTCTCCATCCTCATTTCCCCACCTTTGCTTCACTTCTTTACCCCCAGGCACAACAAGATCTTTCAGACATGCACCCATAGCCCTTCCTTTCTCTTTCATCCCTACCCTGTCCCCATCAAAGTCCTGCAAGCACCTCAAGTGGGACCCCCACTCCTGGCACTCCCCTGGCATCACTGCATCACCCTAAGAGCTCTTGAGGCCAGGAGCTAAAAGCGTCATGAAAGGAATGATGAAAAGAGACAGTGCTAGGAGAAAGAATGAGCAATGTTCCTGCATTAAACGCAAAAACTAAAATTAAAGCCATTTTCCATGTTACTGGCAGTTATGGGAAAACTGATTAGGATTTTTCAGGATGTGCTGGCAGTAAAGACAGAGCCCAACTATTCTTCTCATCTCAGTATCCCCAGCTCAGGAAGGAAACATGTCCTGGCTGTGCCTTAAATACAGGTGAATGAAGAGCAAGGGCAGCATCAGCCCAGGTCTTGCTTCTGACTAAATGAATTGTGTATCTTCCAGGCGGTCAACCGGGAGGGAGAAGCCTATCTCAGAAGTGATGGCAGGTGCTGCTGAGCTATTTCCATTTTCCAGCTCTGCAACCTCAGGAACCTCTTTAATCCCAGCCACCCGCCAAGCTCCATTCACTGGCACTGAGGATCAGCCAGTGTTTTTGGATTCATTTTTAAGGCTGTCTTGCTGGCAGATTTCTGGTCCCACCTGTGACTCAAGAAGAGATTTGCAAACCTCATTCTCACTTTTTCGAGCCATTTAAAGGGGCACATCATGCCAAGAATTTAGGCTCCGCTTTGAACAGAGGGGGACATGGGGTAAAGGGAAATGAAAAGAAAACCAGGAGGCACAGAAATGCATTGGCAGATTTGTTAGAAATGAAAATGCTCTTTCTCTGATTTCTGCATTCCCTGGGGCAGGGAGGGGAACCTGTATGCCATTGCATTGAAGTAATGTATGACGACCAGAGAGCGGATTTGACAAGAAGCTCCACCAAACTCACCTAGAAGCCCAGCCAAGTGCAAAATGTAAACCTAGCAGAGTAATGAGTGGCTTAGCTCAGGGGCAGCATTCCAGTTCCTGTGTTTTAAGGCATTGATAATAGAGATAGGATAGTAAAAGACACAGTAAAATCACAGAAGATACACTCCAGAGTGATTTCACTCATGGGTTTACGTTCCACAGTGTTGACAGCTACTGAGAGATGTCAAAGGTAGATAGTAATTTTTCAGTCAATCATGCTTTTAGTCTATTCTGCAATTATTTAGCCAGTTGTCCTGTTCCACAGGCAGGTATGCCCACATCCATACACAGATGTGCATGATCGGCTACTGGTCCAAGTGCTTTTTGGTATGTAGCTTGATGAAATGCTTTCAGCTAGGGTTTGGAAGAGGTTGAGTCAGTCAGCCTGTGTGACACTTGCCAAAGATGAAATTAGTTTTACTCACTGCTGTTTGCCTTCAAAACCCCACAAAGCCCCAGTTTCCTTTTCTCTCTTTCCTTTGCATTAAGTGGAGAGTATTTCTCAGAGAAGTGTTGAGCTGATTTTTAATGTCATGGAAACTTCATCTGCAAATTCCTTGGAAACTCTTTGGTGAAGCAGCCTAGTAAAACAGATGATTAATATTGGTAAGCTCCTCATTTGCATATTAATTAGTCTCTGTACTCAACTAATTAAAACAGGGCTGCCTGTTTGTAGACTTTCTGAATTCCAGATTGTTGCTATTGCTCCCATGTAAGTGCATTTAGCACAGCTAAAGCAGGCCACTGCTAGTACAAACCAGCCGCCCCGAGGAGTGGTAGCAACATTTTAAGGCATTTGAGGCTGTAGGGGGGCACTTTCAGTGTTTTCTTCAAGAAAACCCACTTGAAATGGCCTGAAATGGCAGGATGTAATGACTGAGCAGTGTTCCTGCTTCCTTGCTATGCTTTCAAGACAACGGCAGAAAACAGCCAAATCCAAGGCCAGAGAGAGAAGAGCATTACAGGGCGCAAACAAGCCCAGGCTGAGCTGCCCTTAGTCTTTGCAGTACTTGCTTTTGTCCAGAGATTCAGCCTAAAATCAAAGCTCAAGCTGATGGCTCAAGACATGACAATTCAAGGGTACTTCTGCCCTGTGCTGCTGTGGCAGAGCTCTGCACAGCCTTCCCAGCGCAGTAGTGGAACTGGGGCTTGGAATCCTCTGCACATCAGCTAGAACTGCACTTGCAAGCCCACCTCATGGCCTTGTGCTCTGCAAAGATGTTGCAAAAACCAGGCACTGGCTGAACTGTCACAGGCAAAGAGCTGCACTTTCCTCATCTCACATCCCCCCGCTGGCACCAGCTGGGTTGATGGATTGCAAACCAACCCCTCTGTTGATCCCTTGCCTTCAAAACGTTGCCCCCTCATCAGCCACAAAGTTCTCCTCCTCCACAGAACCAGCCAGGGCTGCCCTCTCCAACAGCATCCTGCCTCCTCCTACCTTTGCCCGCCTGAGACACAACGTTGCCCCTCCTGCATCCCTGCCACCAGGCAGCTCCCTCCTGTGCTTCTCAGCCAACACACCTGCTGGCGGCCGTGACTCTGCTGTCCTACCAACCCTTCTATCTCTTCTTGCTTCTGGACCTGCTTCTTGGCTCTTTTCTTTCTCCTTCCTCTCCCCATGCACCTGATTTTTGCTCCTCCCAGCTGTTAGCATTCCCCACTTTGCTATCCCCACAGGAATGAAGGATTCCTGTGGAAATTCAGGAACTGTGGATAAACCCCCTATGCTGAGAGGCACTTTCTGAATGTATATTTACTGCCAGAAAATATTTTGCATGGCAGTGACAAGTCAGTGTTCCCAAACTGTCTGTGTGCAGAGAGTTTTTTCCTCACCCTAGCTGCCAATAGCAGGTTGACAGGTTTTATTATACTCCATTATTCACAACAAGCCAGGTCTCTGTGCCATATGCTGTCCAGTCCTGCTAAAGCTAACCATGTGCCCATGTTGGCTGCAAACCAAGGCTGCTTAAAACCTGCTCCTTTTTATTACATGCTATTTGTTTTGAAAGAGCTGGAGACAGGGGCTTCGGGTCAGGCGTTCCAGTGTGTCTTATTGCACAGCTCTGCCCACCCTCAGCAGCACAAAAGCCAATTCAATGGGAAAATCACAGGTCCTGGTACGTTTTGGACCTCAGGTTCTTCTAGAAATCTGCCCTGCCCTGGGGCTGATGCAGTTTGAGGCAGGAAAAGAGCCTCAAATCTTTCTGGGCCATTGGCAGTGTATTGAACCTGGGGCTCTTGTTTCTTTGGGTGTGCTGTCTGCTGCTTCTCTTCCATTGCCTTTGGTGGTGTTTACCCCTCTCTCCCAAGGCTGCAGCTACCTCAGCTCTTATATCTTACTGTAGCTCAAACTGTCGCCTGACACACGCATCCTTTACAGGACCACTTGATCTCAGAAGCAGACCTACTCCTGAGCACAGCCTCAGGCTCTTTTGCTGTAATGGTGACCTGTCTATCCTGATAGCCCTTTCGAAAGTCATTCCTGCCATAGGTTGCAGAAACTACTTCTCAGGTAAAGAAGTGTTACTTTTCTGGCCAAGTCTTTACACTTGGTGATTCTGTTATGCAGGGAGTTTGTCCTGTGATGCTTGGCACACATCCCTTTCTACTCCCTTTGCTTTTGCCATCTGTTCCTTGGCGGCCTCCACTATCTTCCCCAAGATTGCCGTGTTCAAAAGGGAACAGCATCTGGAGCAGGGGTTCCCAATTAGTGCTAATTAGTCATGTCTTGCAGTGCCCTCTGATCCATTGTGTAAGTACTGTGGGTTGTGTATGCCAGCCCCTGCAAAACTCACTGTCAGCTCCTGAATACAGCCTGTGCTCGAGTAACTCCTTGTGATCCTGTCACATCTGGCCCCTTCTTGTGAGATGGGCTGGGGTTTTGAAGCCTCTTCCTGTTATTAGAGGCTACACTCTTCACTCAGTTCAGGTATCTCACAAGCATGGCCATCCTGGCCATGTACCTCAAGCCCAGAGTCCTGCCTCCAGCAGACAGGGAAGAATGTAAAACCCAAGATAAGAAGAGAGGGACGTTTTCCAGTGTCAAGAGGGATCTCTCAAATAAAAGTCCTAGAAATCCTAGCATTTCAAGTTTTACTCCTTCCCTATGATTTCCTTTCAAAAGTCTTTAGTAACTCCCTGGCTATTCTCACTGGTTATGTCTACACACTTTGGCAAATGTTGTGCATTCCCCTCAGCATGCTCCATTCATATCCATCACCAGCCTGTAATTCATCTGATCATTCTATGAGGATGTTACAACCTTGGGCCACCTGCAATTCCCAGAGACCCTTGTAGTGTGTGGCATTATGAACCAGAGGTCTTATCTGCCCAACACTGTCCACATGGTATCACTGTGATGGTACATATGAATCATGGTGGCAGTGTCAGCCTGGAAACAGTGTGTCTCCCATTGCCGGAATGCAATGCAGATGCCGGTTAGGTGTGTGTTGGTGACAAGAGGTAAGTCTGGTTTTACATGTATATGTAGATTTGCGCTTGAAATACAGTAGATGTACGCACGATGTGTGGCCTGATGCAAGGGCTTGTACGCTTCTCAGGGGTGTAGGCAGAATCTAATTGTCTCTTCTCATAAGTTCCTGGATTCCCATCACAACCTTAAAGTATCTCAGTTTCTAAGGGTCCGGTCCTTTGCAGAAGTTATCATTTTAATGCTGTGTATGATCATGAACTCAAGGTATGCCTGTGGCAGACTGCATACTTCATTCTCACTATACAACCAGGGCTTGGCTTAGTGGTTTTTCCTCTTCATGTTGTCATAAAATGTCTATAGATGGCTGTAGATGTGGATCTGTTCTTTGTTGTTTGCTGGCTTGAGAGTCAAGGCCAGCAGAACTCTGTATTTCAGTAGTCTCACAGGTGGCACAAAAGGGTCAGTATTTAACTTTATCTTGGCCTTGCAGGGCTTTCACCTTTTTGACATACTTTGCTTCAGTGCTGGAAAAGATTTACTCTAACCTCTTCATTCTTACACATGGTGAGGATGTTCTGGCATTCCACCATGATCCTATATGTTAAACTAAGCAATAGCATGTCTTGTTTCCTGAGATTTTCACACTGAAGGTTTCAAATACTGCTTGGAAAGGTCGTTTCTGGGTGCTATTAGGACCTGAGGACGTCAATTAACTTTAATTGCCCTGCCCAGCCTTTATTAGGCCTTTATTAAATGCACCAGCACATGCTCTGCTTAAGGACTCAGGTGCCCAGATGTAGCCTGAGCTGTGTCCTAGGTGTACCTCTGCTTCATCCTGGCTGGTTTTCCAGGCTGGATGCCAGGCCTACATTGTAAGTAGCTTTGTTCCAAGTCCTGGCTCTGACCCCATCTCCTACTGCTTCTGATCAGGCCCCCTGACCTGACATATCACTTCAGCTTGTCTGGGCCTGTCAGTGGGCTGTCACAACCTTGCCTTGCCCAGGTACTGTAAGACTACGGCGGCAAAGGTGCTGCCCTGCCTGTGCTGAGGTCACCCTCAGATCCCTGCTGCCTTCCCTTGCAGAGTAGCCCTTATCATGCTGCTCCTGGACAGGCATCGTGTTGGTATTTTCAGCTGTGTCCTCTCTGGTCAACTCCACAGCAATAAAAAGCAGTTTGTTTTCTGTCTGTTATCCAGAGAAATGGTGCAATGTTGCTGTGGTAGTCCCCAAGACACAAGGAACTCATCATGCTTCTAACCTTCAGGGAGATGTTGACACCCAGGTAAGCTTGCTTTAGTACACTGTATACATCGATACTGAAATTCTTCCCACTGTGGTCTTGCTCCTAACTTTTCTGAGGCATAGCTGTGGCTTCCTTTGAATCCTTCCTGAGAGTAGGATGTGTTAAACTATTTCAAGCACACATAATAGGCTGCTATTTCTTGTACAGAATAATGCATTTCTACTATGAGTTGCACTTGCCCTGCGCTGGCCAACGCATGTCATTGTCACACAGATGTATTCCTCCCTGCTCATTTTCCTGCTCATCGTTTTGGTTAGCATTACATGCCAGCTAGGTCTGCAGTCCAGCAGAAAACAAATTGGTCATTGATCTTAGAGCAGAGTTACTTCAATGGTAGCTGAATAGCAGTCTTCAGAGATGTGCTTTGCATGTGTGAATCTCGCTGGCTCTGTTATGACACTATAGAAATCCTCCTCGCTGGCAGTCTGTCATGTACCTTACCTTCCATTACACAGCTGGGCTTTCCTTCTGCAGAAGATACCCCACTGGGAGGTGAAATGGTGCCGTTCCTCCACCACCTTCCCCACCTGCTCATGACCTTTATGTTATCCTCCTTGTCTCTTGAATTGTTTCTGTGGAGAGTGCACTGGATTATGATTTATGAGTAGGCTTTCCTGCTTCATGTAAATTGTTTACTCTGGCAAATACTGCTGTAGTTATTTTGATGCTGGTTGTAGTTCTGTTCAGCAGCCCCTGCTACTCTTTCCCTAAACCTGGGTCTGTGTCCGTGAACAAACTGGAGTCCTCTCAGTTCAGAGATGGGATAACTTGCAGGGATCTTTAGTGAGTCTCAAAGCCAATTTTGTTGTTGTTGCTTTAAGTATATTTCTCCTTCTGTGTATATTTCTTCTGCATCATATGTTTGCATAAGCGTCAATACATCATAGTTCCCTGAACCCTAATTTCCCTGGGGTCACATACTCACCAAATTCATTGCAGGCTTCCCTATATCATGCAGGTGCTGGGGGTTTACCCACAACAGTGTAGCTCACTCACTACTTAACCTTTCCTCCAGTGAGATGTGAAAGGAGTAGTTTTAAATTTTCTGCCTGTGCCCTCCTTGACCAACAGTGTTCACATCAAAGCAAGAACACTGACTTACAGGCTTGTGCACATCATTTTGAGACTGGAATAGATTATCCCTGCACCATTTCTGCAAGTTACTTTCTTTCCATGTAGTCTCATTCTTGCTGTGGATCTTGCAGCACTGGAGGCCGTCACCCTCTTCCATATCGATACACACCCAGTAAGGACCAGAAATGGTTCCATCTCTAAAACAGGAGTCTCCTTAGGGATGAAGATGTCTTCTGATAGTGATATGGCAGATAGCATTAAAATACGTATGTACACACTGACTTACCACTTCCCCCAGTATTTCCTTCCCACTTTGACATAGACTGCTGCATCCGAAAAGATGCATTTCATCGGATCAATGTTGCAAACGATGCCCAAGGAACTGTGAGCCCTGAGCCCCAAACAATAGATGGGTAGGGTTCAAAGGCTGAAGTCTACACTTCGATTAGTAGTTACTTTGTTAGGGCCAAGCAGATAGATATGCAAATCCATCCTGCTGGAAGCCATGTGTTTGATCTCTGATATCTAAACTATCCACTGGTGGAAGGAGTCAAGAGCTCAGGTCTAATAATGAATTATTGTTATCCATTTCTTCCTTGTTCCCTGGGTTTTCTCTGAGCAGAACCGATGGCTTTGCTGTATTACCTGACAGATGGAAATAAGATGTTGACAGCTTCTTGAAGACATCCTAGGCTACAGAAACTGAAATCTTCAACCTCTGCCCCTCAAAGACAACCCCTGAGGGTGAATACTGCAGCACATCTTTGTAACAGGATCTGAAGATGAACTTGCTTAGTAACAGGTCATAGAAACGTGCCCTGAAACCTACTGATTCCTGACTTTTATTTGACCATAAATGCTGCCGCTCTTGCCCAGCCCAGGGCAGCAGCTTGTGAGAAGCAGCACGACTGACTTTCCCTGCTTCCCCATCTGACACGGTGCGCTTGCATGAATGGCACCACAGAAAGCTTACAGGGCATTTTCGGTATGTGCCACCTCTTCTAAACCATAAAGAAATGTCTGTCATGGCTGGTGTGACTCCAGAGCATCAATTCAGACCCAGGGACTGCTATCCGTCCTGCTTTGACAAACAACATTACTGGGTGTATGATCCAAAGAGCTAGCTGTGTCTCACATACAGGTCAGTGCCTTTGTTAGACATTCAACACACTTCTTCCAACTGCCTGGCAAAAGGAATGTGTTTGGAGGTGTAAATGATTTTGACAATTCAAGTGCTGCGTGTTAATACACTGATCAAAATGCTGAGAATTTTCAGGTCAAGGCGCATCTGTTCATCTCAGCAATCCTGTTAAGAGGTAAACCCTTATAGCCTGGGAGACACTGAGGAAACACTGCAGGATTTCTCCACCGGGCAGGATTCTTTTCCAATAGTATCTAGTGCTGGATCTTCACCACTGAAAGATTCCTGTCAGGGTCTTAAGCAGTAAACAGTGAGAGAATTAGAGACCTGAGCAGATCAGTGCTAAAACAAAGGGGACCTAAACAGCTAGGAGTGCCTCCACACTGTTTCTCAGCATCAGCACTGGTGAATGGCCAAAGCCAACAACCATTCATCAACACAGCTAAATGAATGCGAGCTGTTTAGACAACGCTAAAGAAGGAGCAGAGCTCCTGCTCTTGCTCCTATGAGGTCTGGGCCAGTTCCCTGCTTGTGCTACCAATTCATTAGACAAATCTGGGCACTTTTGAGGTTGATGGGAGGTTTCCTGTTGTCTGACAGGAGCTTGGCTTTAAACTGTCATTATCTCTTCTTCCCTACTTAGGAAATAGGGATAGTTCTGCTCACTAGGGAAGCTCTCTTTGGGCTTGCACTGCCTAGGATGTAAAAAAAACTTGATTTCCCCGCCTGGGTGCAATGCATCTTGCCTATCAAGAAATGTCCCTGGGGATAAACACTTCTGGTGAGTTGCTACCCTTCATCCCTAACAAAGCAGAATAAAAGTCGGTCGCTTTAGAAGACAATGGGTAAAAACTGGAGCTTGACACTTGTCTTTCACTCAGTCTGTCTTCAGTGGGAATATTGCCAGCCAAAGAACTGACTGGAGACAGTATGAGGTGCACTGGTACTAACAGTGCATTTCTACAGTGCTATTTGTCCAAATACGTCAGAGTATATTTATTAACCAAGGTAAAGCCCAGGGAAATCAGTTGAAATCTTTGCATTGACCTTAAGTAGCTTTTGAATCAGTGCCAAAATCAGGAAATACACAGGTTCTGGAAGATACTGCCATATAGACAAGAAGAATAATCTATTTCCTTTGGGAGGGGATGGGAGGGAATGGAGGAACAGAGGTGAAATGGCTCATCTGGTGCTGCTTGGATAATCTGAGATTGACATTAGATAAATGCCCATGTTTTAGGAAGTACTGACCACGGGGTGAGGATGTTCAGTTGATGTGAAGTGGGTGAAACTTCAAAGTGCAAATTCAAATCACTTCAGGAAATTTTTCAACCTAAAAAAGTCCCAGAGCCTCATATGCATTTGGTATAGCACAAATCAAGGACAAACTTCTTTGAATTGAATCCAAAAAGCTCTCTTGGCTATTCTCTCTTCCATTTCTGCCTTCTCTCTCTTTTGGTGCCTGTGTAGCTGTTATGTTTTATTTACAGATAATTGGAAATAGAATATAAACTCATTTAATGGGCCCAAGTGGAATGCCAAAGAAATCAGCAATTAATGAGTGTATACTTAAAACCAGCCTTGCTTAGAGGCAATAATGATGGAGGGAGGGAGGGAGGAAGGGATGGATGGATGGGATGGCAGCAGGTACATTCTGGCACATGGGGTACCTTAGAAAGTACCTTAGACTATTCAAATCTGGCCCCAAACTTTTCCTGGATTAGGGAAAAGCTTGATCCCACAAACTAAAACCTAGAAACTGACTTCCTCAGGTGCTGTGGTTTCTGAATAGGACCGACCTGGCTCTGCTCACAGCTCTTAGTTGACTTAATTGACATGTTTCCATTGACTTTCAAATAGCTGAAAAACTAGATCCCATCTGAATTATGGAATGTGGTTCCTCTTTTCTGTACTAGGAATGTAACTCAGTTAGTGGTCAAAGTGCGCCAGAACACACCATTAGGGAACACAGGACTCTGTTCAGGCTAATAAAATGACAGTGGATTTTGAAGAAGGGGCTGTTCAGTTCTACCTCAGGTGTTGCATTCTCTTTCTTGGGAGCTGTATCATCCATGCTGGCTGATCTAGCTCTTCTCTGCTCCCCATGGTGAAATCTGGGGCTCCCATCTCTTGAGTGTTTGCTTGTATGTCTTGCACTCCTGAAAGAAAGAGACTCTCAATTTCCATTTTTACTTCTTTCCTTTCAGTCTTCCTAGATATACATGCATTTTGTCACTTCACTTATTTCTGCTTCTTTCTTTATTAGTAAATATTAAACGATAGAGAAGTTTGTGTTGCAGTCCATATGGTACATATGGTAAAGCTGTTGTAAGTGGCACTCTGGACTAATCCCTTCCCAACTATTCTCCATGCACAATAAGAAAAGGCAGCTCTGCTTGTATTCTTAGCAAATCTTTTCTTGCTTTTGTTGGCAACGCTTCTGTTTTGGCAGAAACCTGTCAAGCTTAGAACTGGCAAACACAGGTTTTTTCTCATTCTCAGATGAAACGTAGGCAACATGTTTTCTATGCAAACACCCTTCTTACTCTTCATTAGTGCTTCCAACATTATTGTTGTTGGTACAGAAGGCAAACATTGGTAGCTTTCCCTCTCCCACCACTATAACTTGAACTGAACAGGGGTGAACTGATAGGGAGTTTTTGACTAGGAAAAAACACCCAGTGAAGAAAATAAAAAGCAGAGTCCCTCAAAGCAAGCCCAGAATGGCTGAGTCTGTTATCCAAGTGGATGTCAAGGTTAAGAGTTGTAAGTCAGTTTTGAATGGACTGGTAAGTCCAATGGAAATACTATGGTGTCTTAGCATTACTGCATGATGCTCCTCTCACATCACATGCATCTCTTTCAGCTCCAAAAACTGATCCCAAGAAACACATTACAAAGCAAGTCAAGTTCAAAAAGCCAGGTTTCATCTCCACTCAGTTGGATGCATCTGAGACATAAATTGGGATTCTCTTTGCTTGAGCCATGAGCTTGTCCCTAATGCCCCTGTTTAAAAATATTTTGTCTTCCTGTGCATCTCACAAATTATTTAAAATCCAAATCCTTATAGAGACCTTATTTCATGTTCCACCCTACTGCCTCTACCCTTATTGAAAGCTACTGACCTTTGTCCCCCTCCCTGCAGGAAGGTTGCTAGCCCAGGCCATACTATGCTGTGATCCTTCTTCATCAAATATGCTGTTTCTCTGTTCCCTCTCTCACTCTGCAATAAGACTGGGCATAGTGGCAGTCCTTCACAGCTACATGTGGGAAAAGATCTCTTAACATCTTCCAGCACTGTTGTTGACTCCCTGTGGGCCTCATAAAGCTTATGAGATCAGTCTAGCTCATGGCCTCCATTGCCCTAAGCCTCCTACTCCAATTTCTTAGTTCTTGCTCCACTTAACCCCTTTGGAGATCTAATAAAGGGTGGGATTCAGTTCCCAATACCCACACACAAGGATATTGAACTGTGATGCAGTGAGGAAGTTAATCACTGTTGAGAAGCATGGAGCCCTTTCTCTTGCCCAGCCTGGGGTTAGGATGGATATCTCAGCCCCAGGGAAGGGTAACGCAGCTGTTCACACTTGTGCTTCCTTTATCCCTCCTAACGGAGCCTCTGCCCCCTCGACACAACTCACTTCAGTGGCGGCAATCATTAAAGGCATTGGAAATAGAGTCTGAGACTTATGCAAAATCCTGCCTCAGGTGTCATGACCAATGAACAGATCAAAAATGGCAGCTCTTCTTAGGATGCAGTCCCTGAATTCATACCCAATGGCAGATCTGTCACACAGTAGCCAAACATGTTAATACAGCTGGAGCTTTTAGGTGTACTTGTACCGTCAAAACTCAGTGGAGTTGCTGTCATCCTCCAACTGTTCAGTGGCCTAGATGAAATTAGTTAGAAGTCTAAATGCAGCTGCTAATAAAGATACTGTCTTTCCCCCTCAGAAGAGGCATCAGCTCCCTTTGCTACCAAATGTCCTCTTTGGCAGTTAAGTCAGTGAGGAGCCAAGAGATAAAGAATGATCCGGGTCTCTAAGAGGAGGCCTCAGGCCCCATGTGGCAGTAGTGGAAACAGCAGAATGGAAGTTTTTTATTGCTGCTGCCTACTGGGGCTTGGAGTTGATGTCAGTTCCTACTAACGTTGCTTGTCACCAGAACCTAATAGAACTGCTTGTGTGAACTGTCTCCTGCTCAGCAAACTTCTTCCCCTGGCTCCACACAGCTCTCCTGGAGACAGGTCTGTGGTTGGATGAGCAGAACTTCCAAAGTGGATTGGGCAATGAAAGAAAACCCGTCCAGACCTACTAACACCAGCCAGACATTGCAAGAAGATTGGGAAAGTGAGCTGGGAAACCTTGGGGTATGCCTTCCCTTTTCCCTACCGTCCTCCTTTGATATCTACAACTGGTCAGTGGTGGATGGTACTGATCTTTGGTCAGACCCAGTACAGCTACTTTTACATGAAGTGCATACTGGTAAGGGTTAATGGGATTAGGTAGGTCCTAGGATGAGCTCATTTCAAAGTCAGTATGCCTTTCCTGCACCCATAAAGCATATGTGGGAACAGAAGTGCAGGCATTCATGGCTTTGATTCTGGAATGAGGAGGACATCAAACCCACTCCCATAGAGGTGTTTAAGAACTTTCACTGAAATCCACCCAGATCAGGAGCACTTAGTCCACATTTTCAACACCCCTATATAGGACAGAATCTGGCCTGCAACATGTGCAGCAGAGTTGTAAAGCTTGTTCAGGGAATCATGCACAATTTTCCAGGATTAAAATATTAGTGGAATTAAGGACTCCCTTTCTCTTAGCATACAAACCCAGAGACACTGGAAATCTGTTACGCTCTTGCTGAATGCATTTTAAATTCCTGTAGAATGCATTGTATCAGAAGAACATGTATTTTAGTGCAGAGACATCCTTCTCCTTTTGGAGGACAAGGATGACTCTCACATTTTAGCATGGTCCACGTTCTCTGCAAAGTCTCTGAATTTGCTACACAAGACTTGCACTCTCCCTTTGCAGTTTTCTGGAAGATTTTCTCCCATTCAGCCCAAGCTAATTTAAGACAAATTTGCTTCTATGCTCTAGTCCAGAGGCTTAAATAGATATAAAATCACCACCTGCTTTTATCTCCAGGAATTTGACCATGTGCTTTAGACTTGGAACGGCCACATGCGCACTCTCCTTCTTTTACAGGTTTCTCCATTATAAACATATTCTGAGCCTGTAATGGCTATTTAACAGTCCCCAGCAGCCTGGGAAATGTGACCATCATGGCCAAGTGGCCAGTGTGTTGGTAAGCATTGCCATGTTGAGCAAGTCAGTCCTCTATAGAGCATCTGCTTCTCTCACTGCTAGTAGAAAGATCTTCTTTCATCGTATATTACAGCTGTATAAGGTGGTAGAATGATGGGCACAGTGACTGATCATAATTAGGAACTAGATCTTTACAAATCTGAACAGCAAATTCGCATCTCTTTTGCCAGAAACATCTGACGAGGCTGTCTTCATATTCTGACAAAGCTTAATCCAGGCTACACCATTCAAACCCAGATTTCAGACGTGCCAGAGCGTTGTCCTTGCCCATAGCAGGGTGGTTGGAGCCGGATGATCTTTAAGGTCCCTTCCAACCCAAGCCATTCTGTGATTCTATGATATTTAAACAGCGCATTTAAGCAGGAAGATGTGCCATTTGCTGTAATGCCCTACGCGACTCGCGCTTCAGGAGGCATGCCAAAAGGGATGCTGCTTCAACGGCAGCCCCGCGGCAGCGCTCGGCCGCTCCCTGCCGGCTCCGGCCGGCGCCGCAGGCACCCTTTGTTCCCGGTGCTGACCCAACAACGCACGGCACGGCTGGTTATTTATCTGTCTGTTTAGTTGCTTATTTATCCCGGTTCCCCTGCGCTGGGGCTCGGAGGAGTCTCACCCCACCTCAGCCGGGCACGTTTCGCTTTCTTCCCACCCCAAATTGCTGGGGATGCTGAGTAGGAACGTGAGAAACTGGGCCCTGTGCAAAAGAAAACAGCAGGAAGGCTGCTCAGCTGAGTTGCGAAGCGCTGTTCTTGGGTCTGTCTACTCCAGTAATTATGTTCAGCTTTGGTGTCTCGGTGAGTTAAGCTTCTGTTAAAGCTGGTTGTAACAGCTTAGTAAAAAAGAGGCGAGACTGAAGTGTTTTGGATGCCTGTGTTGCTTCTCAAACTCATCAAGCAGCTACTAATGTTCAGACGATGTGCAGTGGGACAGCCAGCCCTTGTACTGATCTGTCCTTCTCCAAAATTCACATGTAGCTATGCTGTTTCTTTGTACATCCAGCTGAGTGTTTTCACTCACCCAGCCAGACATCCAGCCTGTTGCAGTGGTTTGTCTGCAAGTTATCCTGAAACAAATGTACGGGAGGGTCCCAGCTGAGGCCTCCAGACTTCCTAATGTCCTTAGCGTATAGAGTCAAGCCTCTTTCCTGGTGTCAGGGCACTGTGGTATCAGATGTTGCACTGCCTACACTTTCACATCCAGGATATGTAATATCCTCTGCTAGAGAAACCCCATAGAGTCCAAATCTACTCCATTTGAAAGCCTTCCTCAGGACCTTTTTTTTATGTGACTGTCTGTGGAAATCTCCCAGCACATATTAGCTGTAATGGGCAGTATAGAGCCAGTGTATTTCATTTGTACCACTGACCTCAGTGGCAAACCCCATTGTCTCTGTGTTTTCTGCATCCAGGTAACTTAACATGTTTATTTGGATTCACACTACTGCCTCCCTGTTTCACTGTCCCTCACTGCTCTCATCGACTCATGTCTTGAATCAGGCTGTAAATTTCTAAGGCAACAATCAACCTGGGAGAATAAAAGCTAGTACTGTGGCTGGCTGAGAGATCTGTTGACTGCAGGTATCCAGGAGCTGCAGGGTAAAGCCAGCTTTTTCTCTGGGATGCTGTGCTGGGTGAGGGGATTGGTGTTCTTCTTTTCCCAATATATCAACTAGAATGTCTGAACACAAGGATGACTTGAAGCCTCCTGTTTCCTTCTCCTTTTCTACTGCCTAGCTGCATCAGTGTTCTAAGGACAAAGTGTTCTTTGCTGTGAAACCCTGGTTGTGCGTTGTCCCTTCCTGGTGCTATGAATGAGGGTCTTTCTTTTGCTTAATCTTTCCAGGATCCCGAAATCACTTTCAGAACTACAGCTCTTTGGAGAAACAAAGTCCACAGGACTGTGTGTCTTGGGAACACCCCCCCAGCTGCAAACAAACTTGCTTGCCCAAGAAAAGCCCTACTGCTACCTATAGAAAAGCTCTCTGTGGCATCCTGATTTGTTGATATAATGAGTATCCCTTGCTTCCCATGTCTACAGCTAAAACTGCAGAATCCCATCACCCATGGATGCTTTCTCTTTTTCATGCTGAAGCCTAAGGTGTGCCTACACAGTTCAGTGTAGAGCATACACTGTGCCTGGCTGTCATACAGTGTGTGCCAACCCACCAGGTCAGACAAGTAGGTCCTCATGAGACTTTCTATGTTGATGCTACAGTGCTCTTAGTTCTCCAAACTTCTCGTTTTGACTGTGAGCTTCTGACGCTCAGCAGTACCTGTCCGATATCTGGCTGTCTTTACACCTTAATTTCTGAAGGTTCTCCCAAGTTTTCAGGCTTCTTTTGCAAGGACAGCGCAGGACCAAAAGCCTTATTTTGCAGTGTGGAGTTGCTGTTGAAGGACAAGTGATAACCTGCCTTGGCACAGGTTAAGGCATTTAACGGCTGCCAAACACACTGAGCAGAGTCCCAGGGCTGCACTGAATGACACACCTGGGATAGGAATAGCTCCTGAAATCCATGAGGTTGTCCTTGTTAAGGGCATTCTGAGGGCACTATGAGGAAGCTGCCATCTGCCAAGTGCCCTCCCTGCCTCCAAATCCAGAGTGCTGTTGTTTCTGCCAGCCAAACCACCTGTAAGGGCTTCTGTGTACTTCTGTGGGATCTTCAGCAGTCTCCAGAGCAAGAGACACAGTCCAAACAAGTCTTCCATAAGCTGGTGATAAGGCAGAGAATGAAGGATATAAATGTCACGATTACGAGCACTACTCCAGCCAAATGACTCCTTGAAAAGAAAAGTGCCTATGAAGAACACATGGATTCTCTCAAAGGTAGTGTGGCACAACTGTTCCAAGGGAGACATTTTGAGATATAAAATGTATTCCTTTACGTTCAGCATTGCTATCTCTGTCTCAGTCACTGCTAGGAGACCACAGCAGCCACTCTTGCCTCTTAGGACTACATCAATTTTCTTTTCTCTTTCTTTTTGCCTCAGTTTTCAGTATGTTTAAGCACAAAAGTGTGGTTTATAAGCTCCTTGCTCAGTCTGAAACCCTTGAAGGTGTTTGCAGTGAAACCAGAGCTCCCACCCCAGGGCAGAAACTGCAAGTAATGTCTAATCAATGGGAAACTGAGCAGGATCAGGACAATAGTTACAGATACTGCTGGCCAAGAAAGGTGTTGGATGAAGATGTGAATCTTGGGAGATGACCAGGGGAGACGTATTGAGAGTAACTGTCCATCCACTGTCACAGATACATAAACCTAATGTCAGAGATATGGAATCTAAACCGCTTTGCAGCAGAAAACCGTCCATCTACCAAAGGGCAGGGAATCGGCTTTAACATCATTCACAGTTACAACACAGAGTCAGAAATTCAGCATCCCCAAGCCTCATCTAAAATTGACGCGTGCCTCCAAAGGAATTGTTTGTTGCTTTGTTTGCAAAAAAAGTGCAAACAGCACATCAGAGAAGCAAAAATGCCTTGGTGGCTTGTTTGGCTGCACACTGAGTCAGGGTATATTGTAATGAGCCATATGCTAGCTTTGTGTAGTATTCACTGGGTAAGCCAGCTGCAACATGCAGCCGATTAGTCTAGTTGGAAAAACCTTCATTTTCCATAAGAGGGGGGCAGCAAAGGCAAACATTCTGGCAGGTCCCATCAGCCCCTATCACTGCTCCTGTGGATCAGGTGAAGCTAAGAGAGCAAGAGAACCTGTGCTTTATTTCTGTCCTAGAGGAGGGACCCTCCTTTAGCCCAAAGCTATTCAGTACTAACTGGTTTTATGAACTATGACCCTTGTACATTCTTATGGAAGAATGAACCTCTTCCCATAGCTGCCGGTCTCATTGCTTCAGCCAGAGCTCAGTCATTTGGCATTCAGCTCAGCTGATGTGGTGGAAACCTCCAGTGTGTTAAGGAGGTGGAGGTCAGGAGAGGATGGGAACCCAATGAAGTGCAACAACATGAAAATGACTGTGCAGCAGGAGAGCAAATGCCCTTTTTGCCTCAAATCCCATTTCCTGCTGTGGCCAGAAAGATAGGAGTATAAGAAGAGAGGGTATTTCCTCCAGATACCAGCTTTGAACAATTTATTTCTCAGGGACTTTCTGCAGCCAGAAACATTTCCTCTTTGTATTAGATAAACCTCAGTGGACTTTCCTTCTGTGTGCTTGTTGAGCCTTTTGCTTGAACTCGCTTGATCTTCTGGCATCCGCAGCATCCCAGAGCAAGGAGTTTCACGGCTTACTCACAAACATCCACTGATGAATGAGCTGAAGCTTCCTCCACCAGGAGAAGATCTTAAGCTCTCCACTGTGCTAACTGCTGAGTCAATGGTTTGTGTGGCCATCCTTTGAACCAGTGAGAAATTCTCACCTAGAAGATAGGAACAACAATAGTTCTTTTAAGGGTTTTTTTCAATCTATTTTTGGTTGTGTTTCCAAGGCAAAATTAACAGCCACATCAGAATCTACTACAAATTAATGTGACAGATTCAGAAACACAATGAACCAGCTTAAGTTTTTAGCTCTAAGATATCTGATTAAACATTTCTTTCTTTTTTCTTAAAGAGGAACTTAGCTTAGGGGTATCCCTTTGCATGTACACATATCTAGTGCTTTGACTGCTCTGGGCCATCATTACAGACAGACAGAAAGGGGCTGAACGTACATTATTTCAGAAGGGCTGGAAAAGAAGCCATGCAGCTGTCTCAGTTTTGGGATACCCACGTGAATTTGACACTCTAAAGAGCAACAAAACCATAAAGCAGTAGTAATGGAAGGGGGTTGGGAGCGATGTGGGAAAACGTGGGGGATACCATATTTATGTCTAAGGAAGAAGCCTGAATGGCTCTCATTAAAAGAAAAATTCCCCACAGGCAGGATTGTTACGATTATTCTGATTTGACATGGTTATTAATGAGGAGGAGGAGAGAGCAAATTGCACCTTAATGAACTTCACAGATGATAATACTCTGCACAGATCTGAAGGTTCCTGTGAGGAAAGACCATTGGGCAAGTGAAGTACAGCGCTATCATTAGGTTGACAAAATGCTGAAACCTCTGAACATTGCATCCAATCCTTTCCAAAACCATCAGCCTCATGGGGCAGACATCAACCCCCGTGAGGGTGATGGATGCAATGATTTCATTGGAAATAAAACCAGGAAGATTAAAAAGTCTGTTTTCCTCTAAATTCACCTTATGGTCATTGCAGAATGGGACATGAGGTGACCTGCATGTGCGGGGTTTAGGGCAATGGTTAACAGGTATTTTACTTTACCAGCTGGTTCTTCCTTTTCTCCCCCTACAACATACCTGGGTTCCTTGCTTCATACCTCTGGTCAGTGTCCCGTAGATACACACCAGCCAAGCCCCATCCTCCAGGCTGAGCCCAAAACAATGCCCGTTCTGCCAACACTCATGCTGGAGCAGCTCTCCTATGAAGATAGGCTGAAGAAGTTGGGGCTGTTCAGCCTGGAGAAGAGAAGCTGCGTGGAGACTCCAGGGCTGCTTCCAGTATCTGAGCAGGGCCTACAAGGATACGGGAGAGGAATTCTTCATCAGGGACTGTAGTGATAGGACAAAGGGTGATGGGTTCAAACTGTAACAGGAGAAGTTCAGGTTATATATAAAGAAGATCTTTATTGTGAGGGTGCTGAGGCGCTGGCACAGGGTGCCCAGAGAAAGCTGTGGCTGCCCCATCCCTAGCAGTGTTCAAGGCCAGGTTGAACGGAGCTTGGAGCAACGTGATCTAGTGTGAGGTGTTCCTGCCCGCGGCAGGGGGCTGGAACTGGGCGTGCTTTAAGGTCCCTTCCAATCAAAAACTGACTGGAAGGCAGCAACACACTGAGGTTATGCGGCAAAGCACGGCCAGTCCCTACTGCTGCCCAGCAAGCAATTTGGCAAGCCTGTATCTCAGGTGGCTGTAAGGAAGCAGGGAACACAGGATGGAGAACTGCTGGGGAGGGGTGCTGAAGGTCCCAGGAGAGAGAAATGCCTGGGTGCAGAATGAGGGAGCAGATGGGCTCGGGAGGCAGTGTCCTCCTGGCAGGGAGCAAATGCCATCACCTTCTTTTAATGCTGCTCTCCTTAACTCCAGAAGGGGCTCAGAGTTGATGGCAACAGCCCCCCC
>JAOEHY010015645.1:0-26270 GCA_025447955.1 Psilopsiagon aurifrons | reverse complement strand
ACGGATGGATGAACAGACAGATGGACTGATGGATGGATGGACAGACAGACTGGACATCGGAGGAATGGATGGATGGAGGGATGTATGTATGGATGGATGGATGGACGGATGGATGAACAGACAGATGGACTGATGGATGGATGGACAGACAGACTGGACATCGGAGGAATGGATGGATGGAGGGATGTATGTATGGATGGATGGATGGACGGATGGATGAACAGACAGATGGACTGATGGATGGATGGACAGACAGACTGGACATCGGAGGAATGGATGGATGGATGGATGGATGGATGGATGGATGGATGGATGGATGGATGGATGGATGGATGGATGGATGGATGGTTAAACACAAATACACAAAAAAAGGCATCACCTGCAGAGATAAAGATGTCATCATGCCACTCTACTTGGCACTTGTCAGGCCACACCTGAAATACTGTGTTCAGTTTTGGTCCCCACTATACAAAAAAGATGTGGACAGGCTGGAGAAGGTCTAGAGAAAATCCAAGACAGGGCAGCCATGTGAGGAAAGGTGAGGGAGGTGGGCTTGTTCAGCCTAGAAAAAAGGTGGCATGAGAGACCTTATCACCATGTTCCAGTATTTAAAGGAGGGCCACAAAGAAGATGGAGACTTCCTTTATACAAGGAGTCATAAGGGGTGATGGGCACAAGTTACTCCCGGGGAGATTCCAGCTGGACACAAGAGGAAAATTTTTCCCAGAGAGAACAATCAACCATTGGAATAAGTTCCCCATGGAAGTGGTGGACTCCCCAATGCTGGACACTGGACAGGCTGCTAGGACATCTACTCTAGGTCATGCTTGCCTAGAAGCATTGGACCAGATGATCCTTCAGCTCTCTTCCAACCTAGCATTCCATGACTCTATGATTCTAAGAAATACAGGCTGTGAGGAGACTGGGCTGAGAGCAGCACTGAGGAGAAGGACTTTGGGGTGCAGGTTAACAAGAAGCTCAGCATGACCCAGCAATGGGCACTCACAGCCCAAAAAGCCAACTGTATCCTGAGCTTCATCAAAAGAAGCATGACCAGCAGGTCAAAGGAGGGGTTTCTCCCCTTCCATTCTGCTCTCCTGAGAACCCCTTCCATACTTCCCCCTCCTTCAGTACTTCATTCAGCTATGGGGCCCCAAACACAAGAGCTCTTGGAGTGAGTCCAGAAGAGGCCACAAAGATGATCAGGGGCTGGAGCACCTCTGCTCTGGAGCCAGGCTGAGAGAGCTGGGCTCCTTCATCCTGGAAGGGAAAAAGCTCCAAGGACACCTTAGAGCAGCTCCCAGTGCCTAAAGGGGCTACAAGAAAACTGGAGAGGGGCTTTCGATAAGGGCATGGATATATAGGATAAGGGGGAGTGGCTTTAAACTAACAGAGGGGAGATTTATATTAGATATTAGGAAGAAATTCCTCCCTGTGGGGATGGTGAGGCATGGGCACAGAATGCCCAGAGAAGCTGTGGCTGCCCTATCTCTGGCAGTGTTTGAGGCAAGGTTGAAGAGGGCTTGGAGCAGCCTGCTGTAAGGAAGGTGTCCCTGCCAGTGGCAGGGGGTTGGAAATGGATGAGCTTTAAGGTCAAAGTGTTCTGTGATTCTATGATTCTGTTACGTCACGTCTGCAGCCACAGCTGCTTCTCTGGGCAGCCTTTACTTTGCATTTGCATTACACACTGCCGGTTGGAGATGAAGGGGTTTTCGCACAAGATATTATGGATGCCGATAGCTCCCAGGGGATGGGATGCCTGTGCAGAGCCCGTTGAGGGGTAATCAACACTCATCAGTGCCAGTGATCCCACCATGTGCCACATCCCCTGCTCACAGGCATCCTATGGCAGTTGCAGCAAGCACTCTGTTGGGCTGCCAGATCCTGGTGTGGGCCAGCATCGTCTTTGCTCTTTTCTTAAGCAAATAGAGCAAAGAGTTACAAGCTGAAGCTGAAAATAACCAGCTGGACAGTTGCTTGGTGCTGGTCGTACATCACTAGCATGGGAAGCAAGATAGACAGGGTTGGGACCCAAGAGCTTGTCTCAGAGGAAGGGCAGTTCGCTGCAGTCCTATGGGACTGTGAACACCCTGGAATGGGGATCCAATGGACAAATAGACTCTTGAAACAAGTTTCATGCCAGGTGGCTGCAGATTCTCCACAGTGAGAAACCAGAGGAGGATTTCTCAGAGCAGACAACAAAGGTACCCAGACCCCAGGGCTCAGCAGGCAGACTTCAATTCCAGCTGCCTGGAAGGGGAATGCAGCTGAGCACTGGGTGCCCAGCAGGGGCAACTATCGATGCCTCCTCCAGCTTTTTAAAGGTTGATTCTGACTGTTAGAAACAAATCAGAGGTGGAAAGCTGCTTGGGCAAAAATTACCAAGGAAGAAATGTGGAGTTTTGAGAGGGAAGCATGTGAACTTCAAGAAAGCATGAGTAATCCATGAGTTTGGGTTTCTATCCCTCAGAAAACAAGGGGTAGGGGAAGACATCCAGGGAGTTACCAGTTTCCTATTGGAACTGGAATAATGGCACATCTGTGGACCATCCCAATGGAGAAATGAGATAGAAAGAATAGCATGAGATCAGCTTGGTCATCTCAAACACAATAAGGAACACGCATTGAAAATATAAATCAGACCAGTCTCTAATACCGACTGTCAAAAATAGTGTGAGCATGTAGGGACAGAGCTGGAAGGAGCAAGGCTCTGACCATGGGGGAGTGCGAGGACAGGCAGTAAGTGGCCTGGGAGAAAAGGAAACATCAGAAAGTATGTCAGTGAGCAAGGAGAGAGTAAACAGGTGGCTCTCCTCAGCAAGGAGGAGCACGTACAGCTTGTACAGATGAAACGGAAGTGAACAGAAGGGTTGGGACTATTCAAGTGAGAAATGATATTCAAAATAAAACCATTCAAATTTCACTCAGGCAACTGCTAACACCAGTGACAGGTAAGACCAGGGAAGGTGGAGTAGAGATAGAAACGTGAGGATTCCTGCTAATAGCTGGGTCTAATGAAGATGGTGTTTTAGCCATATCATAAGAAGTTATCATTGGGAATTCGCAGAGACAGGGAGAGTTTAAAAGACTGGATGAGGACAAATAAAATGTTGGGATATTATTACACAGCTTGGCTAAATATCCCACAAACCTTGCATGTAATCAAGGTGTTTGTTAGAGCCTGGATGGTGAGATGGAAAGGAAGAGAGCTAATGGGGATTTGATGAGGGTGACCTTGTCAGGCCAGGCTGACCTCCTGGGTGAGCAAGCACAGCAAAGCTGGCAATGGCTTCATCTGGATTCCCATGCTGCTTTGACATTCCTTCTGCTGACCAGTTCCCTCCTCACTGGAGGGTCCACCAGCCCCTCAGCTTGCGAGAGCAGATGTGGGAGGAAGGCAGGAACCCCCAGCTGAGCAGGGGAGATTCCTTAAATGAGCATTTGCACTGCAGGGAGCAGTTTATTGATAGTTTACAGTCGAGGAAGCAAAATATCAAAAGAAGCTCTGCAAAAGCCTTTGCTGGTTGTATTGCCAATCAGTGTTTTGACTTGGTAATGAAATAGAGAGAGATTAGTAAGATTCTCCACAATGCCTGCATGCCACAGGATGCAAGGAAGCTCGAATATAGTGTTAGGAATTATCTTAAGAAATTGAAGAGTTGGCTTGAAGAAAATAGGATAAGATAGAAATAATAGAAAAAGGGAAAAAAAACAGTGCAAAGGTCTTAATAGCAGGAAGCAGAGCGGCTGAGGCAGGGGTGGCTAGGTGGCACTGCTGAGGAGCACTTCCAGCTGGTTTTAGATAGAGCAGAGCAGATCGCCAGTGCTGGGGAAGCAAGCACTGAGAGGGAATGTTCCGCTTACTGTCATATCCATAGGAAGGGAAACCACACCAAGGAATACAACTAGCAAATCCCCCAGGCTCAGAGCTCTGCGTGGTGCTCTCCCTGGACATCAGGGCTAACGTGCTGCAGGAATGCCTTGTGTGTCCTGGAATGCCTGGGGCTGTGCCCAGTGAGTCCAGGTTCTGCGGCATGGGTCTCAGTGCTGGGCTTGTAGAGTTGGGAGGTCCCTTGCAGGTCTGCATTCCCATGCTCTGTCATCCCGCGGTTAGGGTGAACTTCACACGAGGCTGTCCTTTCCAGGAAAGTCTTCAAAGTCCTGGAACAGATTGCTGGGTATTTGTGGGGTCTTCATCACTCAGTATTTCACAGAACACAGCTACAAAAAATACTATTGTTGCTGTTTATCCTGCCTGTGAGGAGGAGGATGGACTAGGTGGACTCTTTGTAGTGCTTCCTAGCTGTATGTTTCTGCAGTAGGGTGTTTTTTCTTTAAGGTCTGTTTAATAGTAATGAAATCACATGAGAGACTGTTTTCATTTAAGCTAAAAATATTTCCCTAGTATTTGTGAATTAAAAACTGGAAGCATTAACCAGTGCCAACCCTAACAGCTCAAAATCAAAAAGCAAATAAAAGCAAAGGAACCACCTGTAAAAAAAATCTGTAATCATTTTAGGACAATTTGTAATTATTTGAATGTTTAGGGTTGTCACTGTTTTCCAAGATCAGGATCCAAATTATTTAACAGCAATCATACATTGACCTAGAGACTTGCAATAGCCTTGCTCCATCTTCAAGAGTAATTTATGTTACTTTTAAGATTCATTTTAGAGGTCAAGCAATCTCAGAGGTCCCTGAAGTACTTTGTACTGATTATGTTCATAGACTCTTAAAGACAGGTCCATAATGCAAATGTCTGAAGTCCAAGCTGTGTAGCTGGGTCAATCGGTTATTAATAGTGCATAAGAAGAGAATTCACCATTTCTACTCAGATCTCATTAGGGACTTTTGCCAAATCCCCAAATTAAGGTACTTCTGCCTCCCAGAGAAGATCATGGTGCAGTGTCCTACCAATTATGAAGAAATCCTATCTGATGATGTAATTGATATATAAATATGCGTCATCCTGGACCTGAGAGATGTCCTCATGCATTGACCATGTGGCACTGGTCAAGCCCCAGAAACAGAGGTTTTGCACTGTTTTCTCCAGCCTCTCACTCGCCATGGCTTCAGGAATGACAATGGATTAGTATTTCTTGAATGCAAAATGCTTGGATTCTTCAAAGCATTAGAAATGGAGTCATAATGCTTTGGACGGGCTGATCAAAGGCAGGGTCCACAGTAGGGAAACAGAGAGAGTAGATAGAGTCCTCTGGAGGGTGAGCAGAGGCCGAAGAGGGAAACATGCACAGAGGCCACATCTCTAATGCTTGGGGGACTTCCCTTGATTCCTGAACTTGCTGGGGTTTTCAGCATCACAGTGCAACAGAACCTTTCCATCCACGCAGGATTTAACCAAAGATGAGAGGAGGACCTCCTGTAGCAGCCCTGTCATTTTAGATCTCCCTTTTCTTTCTGAATAGGTAAAACTGTCCCAGCAGAACACAGGGCACCTTATGGCAGGTCCAAGTGCCAGTTCCTGTGCATATATAATAGATCAGGGGATCTCTTAGAAGGATGTTGTAAAGAAGATTTTTAGCCCATTTTCCATTTACATTTTGGCAACAGCTGTAATATTTGCAGCAGCAATGGAGCAGATTTTAGCATGTGTGACCTAAAGGCTTTGGAATTCATGACTTTCCTTTGAAGAAAGCTCCACTAAATTGCAGGAAAGCCATCTTTTTTACTCTCTTGGTGATATTAGCAACAACATCAATAAAGTTTCTTGAAACCTGAAGTCATGGCATACCAACAGTGTGTTCTCAAATGTATTTATAAGCCCTCAGGATGAGGGATCCTGAATTTTTTAAAGCCTCCACACATCACTGCAGCTACAATTACTTCTCCTGAGAGCCGAGACATTTCATACAGTCTGGTTTATTTAAGATTGTCTTTTCAATAACTATGAGCTCTGCCTGTGCAGTAAAGGTAGCTCTTTGTGTCCAACTACTTCCACAGGGGCACAGATTGAGCATTATGCTCGTTATCAGAGCAACATGTACCGAGCAATAGCATGCATTTGATGCCTCTTTCCTGGCTCCATCTATGACTTTTGTGAGATTGTTTTCTCTCAGGACACCACTGTCTCTGATCATTCATTGTCCCTTCCATCATACTCTATGAATTCTTGTAACTGCCATTTAAATTGACACCGAGCTCCTCACCCCTCTCCTCAGACTCTCCTGCACCAGGGATGTCCCATTTCCCCACTTGACTGGCAGTCACTGTAACAGGCTTCGACAAGATGTGCAAGACAGAGGATGGTTAGGAAATACTCCCAGTGTCAGCTTGGCAGCTGCTGCTTTTGAAACCTGGATTATTTTTTCCCTCACAAGCACTAGGCAGTGTTTACAGAGCACAGCACACACAGCATCACTCAAGGGGCCATTTTACATCATTAAACATGAAAAAAGGAAAAGCAAACCCTACCACTATGTATTGACTGACATTTTTCCTCTGAGATGCACAATTATCAACAAGCAATAATAACAATGAAACAGTTACATATGCTTGTGTTCTTTCTGCAGAGAGAGAAAAATACTCAGATCTATCAGTTATTACTGTGCATATTTTCATGTTCTTCCCTCTGTACTACTGACTTCTAAGAATTAGCAGCACATTGACATCTAGCTTTCCTGTACAGACAAGGGTTTGCTTTGCTATTTGTTTAAAAGGAAGATGGAGGCCTGATTGCTCAGCCAGCTCAGCTTTGCTATTTCACTTCATTACAGAGTACACAAGGAGGAGGTTTGGCCAAAGAATCCGAAGTTAAGTCTGAACACAGCTTCTTCTAGAGAGGGTAACTAGGATGTTGCTCTTGGTTCTGTTGTATGTTTATTTATATGTTATTTGGTGATAATGAAAAACAAATGTTAGGAATCTATTCAGTTCTTAAACTTTTATAGACTTATTGTCTTTATTGTCAACTGTGCAACTGTATCTCAGCCTCCCCCTCCCTCAGACACATGGAAGTGAAGTTGGTGACCAGTGTCAGCTGTGCTCTTACTCATCCTGGCTGGAACAATGATATTCCACACCACATTATACAACCTCCCCGGTACTCACTGCCCCCGACCCCCCTGCTTCCTGCGTCCCAGGTCACTCAGGCAAGCAGGCAGTGGAGAAGTGTTCCAAGTTATTGTCCTGGAGTGCCAGTTGCAGGATTCACTGTTGCCAGTGAAAGAGGATATGATCTTTGCCTTGAGGAATATACATGATATAGCACAGACACCCTTTCAGAAAGCCCCAGGGTCTGCTTTGCCCCATGTATCAGTAACACTTGCTCATCAAGAGCCCACATGAAAACAGTGAGGAGGGAGCTGCACCATTCAGCTAATGCTTAGCTTGGAGGACCAAGAGGACGGTGCTCTTCTCCTCTGCCCATTGCCGGATGATGACAGGGGTTTTTCCCAGGCTCCAGCATTCCTGGTGCAGCCATTTGCCTGACATGTTCACTGAGGAGCATGGTTCTGGGTTTGGTGCTCCTCAGAGGGACCTGTAGAGCCACTGTCTGGGTACGAGACCCTCAAAACACAACCCTTCCCACCTAAACCAAGGTGCAGCTGCCCTCGGGGCAGACACAGATGGGTCTTGCAGCACGCTTTGCCCATAGTGGGGCTCAGGCTGCGGCCCTGATCCATCTGCAAATTATTTCAGTCACATTCATAGAATCTCAGACTGGTTTGGATTGGAAGGGACCTTAAAGCTCATCCAGTTCCAACCCCCTGCCATGGGCAGGGACACCTTCCACCAGAGCAGGTTGCTCCAAGCCCCATCCAACCTGGCCTTGAACACTGCCAGGGATGGGGCAGCCACAGCTTCTCTGGCATCCTGTGCCAGTGCCTCAGCACCCTCGCTGTATATTTGTCTCTTAACGCACTGCACAAATTACCTCTTTGGAGAAGCAACCCTGATTAAATTATTACTCACAGAAATTATATCTTTAAAGCAAGAGAAACAGAAACCAAAGAGGCTGAAAATACACACACACACCATAAACCTTGGGTAAGGGCTCTCCAGGACATCTCCCATCAGATTTCTTTCTTTCTAGAGGAGACTCTGTGGCCATGAAACCAGCATTTCAACCTCTGTATAGGGAAAGCCTATACACAATATACAGTACAATGTCAGATAATTCCAAGTGGCATAAGCTCGTTTTCTGTGAAGCACATGAGCTCAAGCACTGCCCTGTGCTCACATATCTCCTTGACGATGCAATACAGTATAAAAGCTGTTCCCAGCCCAACTGAGGTGCACTGCCCTGGCCTTGCAACTCTGTCCTATTGCTCAACATACCTGAAGGCTTGGTCCTTATCGGACTAAACCCACATGATTTCTGCACCTCCAAGGAAAGCCACAGACTCTTCTTGAACTGCTGCAGTTCCTTGGGGTATTTCTAGATGTCCATGAAGACAGCGGCTGTGGCATGGCTCTCACCAAGCTTTGCTTTGGGGTGCCCCGTGGGACTGATCAATGCCCCATCTCCTCATTGCTGATCCTTTTTCATGAAGTGGGACTCAAACGATTGATGGCCTCATGTGCATCCAGCTCATGAAGCACTTATTATGAGGGAAGCATTGCGGGCTTCAGTGTGTCTCCTTTGTCACCCGGTGGGATTGTCACATGAGCCTGTTTGTCTTCCAGAGCCATCCCTGAAGCTACCAGCCCCAGGTCTGTGCAAGGAGCTCTCATCCTGTCCTTTCTCAAGTGTATCTGGCTTGCAGCTTCCATATCTCTGACACGCTATGCATATGGACTAATGGTGCTTCATTATTAACATTAAAAAGCCCAGGGTCTTGAGGAGAATTTAGCCCTGCCCTTCTTAAGGCAGCTCTCATTCTGGTACAATAACACGCCATATATCTCTGGTCACAGCTGCACAGATGATTACAGCTGCCATGTGCAGCTCCTCCAGGCCAAGCATTAAAAAAAAAATAAATAAATAAAAATGGAATAAGATTGAAGAAAAATGAAAACCAGAATGAAAACCAGCCAGATTGCAGTGGGGTTTGGTAGCACAGTGACCTGCATGTCCTTGTGCTCGATGCACACAGCCGCACATGTTAATACACTGCCTCTCAGCAGTGTTTCCTTGACAGCCAGTGCAAAGTGCAGTGCCAGATGTGGAGGCACCGAGACAGGGGAGTGAAGCCCCCTGTCCCCCACATTCCTGAAGACCAACTGTTTCTCTCTGCCCACCAAAGCTGTCTCTACAGAGGAGCCAGTGGGGAGAAGAGTCAGTAGCAATTGGGAGCCAGAGACTAGGGTCTTCCCACATAATTCTGGGCTAAACTTGAACTTTCAAGCATCTTGGGGTTGGTCAGGGCAAAGACCTGAAGCCCTGGCTTGGAAAAGGGTGAATCTGAGGAATTTGTATCAAAGCAGGAGCAGTCATAAGGAGGACATACAGAACTGTCTTTATTGGCTCACTTAAGTTACTGGGAACTGAACTGATCCATCTAGAGGACCTCTTTGTAAGTGGCTTTGTTTCCAGGTGACCTGGGATTTCAGTGTTTTGCAGCCTTGAGACTGTTAACATTACATGACAGCAATAACCAGGGGAAGGAAAACGCAAGTGTTTGTTCTTAGATGCATGCCAGCCATTGCAGATTAAAGTGAGGAGAAAGATCACAGGGTTCAGATGCAACATCCTATGGTAACACAGCTTTAAACCAACAATTTCCTCTGTGGAGCCCATGTCAGATCAAGGCTTGATAAAGTACCGTGCCTGTTAGAGGATTTGGGAAGGGGCAGAAGCCATTTGTTCTGGCATGGAATAGTAGAAATTAAATTAGAAAAAAAAAATTAAATAGTAAATAAAAATTAAAAAATAGTTAAATTAAAAATTAAATGGTAAAAATTAAATTAATTGCTTATTAGAAAGGCATATTTCAATCGGCAAACAGATATGGCTCTAATGAGTGCCATTTGCCTTCATCTCTTCTTACAGGTCCAGCAGTCACGGCTCCACCAGCTCTGGATTGACAGCTTTGGGGAGTGCTGCCTTTCTAGGCTAGACCAGCCAATTGCGAATTTGTGTGTTTCAGAATAGAAAAATATGACTGAAAAATAGCAAACAGTGTAATTTTTTAAAGGACTAATTCATTTGTGATTTGAAATAACATACTTTGGGATGTGAAGGCCAGCTTCTCTGGATCAATTGGATGAAGGTGTCTGCTTTATTTCAAAGAGATCTGAAGAGGTAGGACTTGACAGTTCTTTGTGGAAATCTTTTCCTATCTCCTTTGCATATCTAAATTACATTTACTGATATACAATGTTGACATTTTTGTAATACTTCTGAAACTCATAACCTTCTGTTTCAAATTCACAGTCTTCTACTACTTAAGCTATTATTATTTTTACTAGTCCCAAGGGTGTGCTAGAGCCTCTTTGGTACAAATTAGAAAGGCTTTTATGAAAAACTTACAGTTTACATAAAAGAGGTTCTCTCGTTGGCTTTCTAACTCCACCATCCCTAATGCCAATGTAGTGACAGCTTCTAGCATAGACTCACCCAAAATGGGTCTCCACGGCATCTGATGTTTTAGCGCTGATGCTAGCCTTGTTCACAACTAGGCTCAGAGGATCTGAAATGGTGTTAGAAACAGCAGCAATATTCCGCAAGAGGGAAAAAAAAAGCCAAATGTTGACAAGCTTGTGAATATAAACATGTCAGGCATCTTCTGTCAGCAAGACTTTGCTCCAAGCTGGTTGCAGTGTACCTCGAGCTTTACTGTAGGCTGGTGGCTAACCTGGCCTTAGCACCAAGTGATGGAGAGGTGGATTTGGGGAAGACTGAGTACCAACTGATTTTGCAAGGAACAAAAACTGGGGTAGAATGATCCCTGTGTAGGGAAAATGTGGGGCAACGCCAATGAGTTTTGGAGCAAAGAAAAGTCACAGGCAAAAAGGCTGAATGATAGAGAGGAGGGTGGTGGGAAGAAACCATGGAAGACTGGAGGAAGAAGAGTGTGAAAACTTGCTAGAGCAAGCCCTGGAAAACATGACAGATGAAGTGTGAAGGGTAGCTAGGAAGCCCAGAAGAGACAGAGGATATAATTCTAATAATCACATCCATAGGAAGAATTTTGTGTTAAAAACATGAACAGGAAGGCAGAGAAAAGGAAATCAGGGTGTAAAAGATGTGACATGCCACAGGTAATACAAAGATAACCTCTCCCTAATGTGGCATTGATGCAGCAGTTTCTGTGATGTGGTGCAGGGCACTTGTTTTGACATTTCCTTGTTAAGAAGAGGAAGTTTGATGTAACTTGACATCCCCTGGATATATCAGGTCTGTGATCTTTGCTTACACTTAACACCTCTCTCTTCAAAGGAAAACCAGATTCTGCACCCTTTTCCTTACAGGAAGATGCCAAAAGGCAGTGCAAGGGATGGATCAGTGTTGGAGAGCAGGAGATGAACACACTTGTAATTCTGGACATGCCAAGTCTGTGTTGCTCTCCTAACACAGCACCAATTCACCTCCATAATCTCCTGAGAACCCTCACCTGCACCAGCAGAAGACTCTCAATTACTCACACCAGAAGCAAGTTTTCTGAATGTACAACTGAGTTTGTAACAGGGATGAGATGTTTGTGGAGGAGGACAGAAACAGGACACTGATCTGAGACGTCATGACTTGAACAGAGCTGCAAGGAGGAAGACTCCTTGTGGCCCAAGGAAAGCAGGGGGCTTGACAGGGAATAAACAACAACAGCAGGCTTCTTCCTGGATAATACACTTGGACTGGAAATAATGGTAAGCATATCCCACACTTCAGATCTATTTTCTCATTAGGGCAACAGGAGCATTGTGTTCAGCCCTTCCCAATCTCAGCCCACAACATCCAGCCTAACTTCACTGAGTCTCTCCTGCCACTACTGAAAGAGAAGTCCTCCAGGATGGGACCTGCACTTTCCTGCTGCCCACCACCAAATCTTCTTTGTAGCAGGACATCTGCCCTCCTGCAGAAGGGGACACAATGGCCAAGGCCGCCCACTCCCAGGGCTTCACTCTTAGGCTTTTGAAACTCTTTCCAGAACACTGGGACCTACTTGTTCACCTGATGTGGTTTTACTGACAGGGTCCGGATAAGCTCAGGGAAGCTCATAGGAGTGGATGATTATCCAAGTCCCATACAGCACCAGCACACCTTCGCCTTCTGTGCCTGACCTTCTGCCTTGAAATATACATCTTTGTATATTTATCTCTGTATATTTGTATAGATATAGATGAAAGAAACACAAAGAACTTTCACTTCTTTCACATGAAGGCAGAAAAACCCCTCTCAGCCCTTTCCTGTCAAGGGGTTTGTCTTCAGTACAATTAAAGCTGAATTAATAAAGACACTGATGTTTTCAGTGGAAGAAACACATCAGTATGACTTTGATCTTCCTCAGTTACTAAACCAGATCTAACAGAATTACACAGACCCTTGTGCAGTGACAAGGCCATGATCCAAAGTGGGTAAAGAAGAGACCAGGAAAAAGAGAAAAAGAAGTCACACAGTAAACCCTAGCTGGATCACAGCCTTTAATGCATAAACCCACATAATCCCACCTCCAACAGCCCATCCAGGCAACTCCTGCTCTGCTATGGCAAGGGGCCTGCTGCTGAAAAATGAATTGTAAGATCCTACTTAACGCAAATCTTAGACAAAAAGAAGAGATCAAAGGAGTCCTCCAGGCAAAAAAAAAAAAAAAAAAAAAAAAAATGGGGAAAATTATGATCAGTCATAGTTTCTTCAGCTCTGAGCTACAAGATTTTCATCAGTTTCCTGAAGTGGTATCACAGTAACTTCCCAGTCACAAAATCCAACAAAATAATACCTGTTCGATCTCATACAAACAAAGAACTCCTCACCAACATTGGGGTGTTTCAGTATGAATGTACCCAGCACATACGGACTTTGAAAGGCCTAGAAACATCCTTGGGCTTCATGTACTGCCTGAAACTGCATCCTTATGGTGAAGAGCTGAAAGGACAAAACGGGCTTTCGTCAGCCTTCCATGCTCAAATGCTGCTGTGAAAAACAAGGCCCTCAAGCACATTTTTAGATTTATGGTAAAAAAGTTGCCTAATTTTTGTAAGTCTCGAGCCCTCCTCTGCCCAGGGAAGACTGAGAAATTCCTGGAGCTCTGAAATTGCTCAGAAATGCAATCACACAGTTTGCGTGCTTTCTAGAGCACATGCTTGAAAAGTGATGCCTTTTGCTTTTTTGATAAACCAGAATGCAGAACCTTGTATGACATCTTTTAAGCTGTATAAATAAATATAGGAACAAAGGGAATTCCTAGCTCACATCCAGAAGAGATGGTGTTAGAAATCCCAACCTCACCCATGATTTCAGTGCCTGGGGAGTCCCATCTTGTACCTCAAAGCATTTCCAAGCCTGGAGTTTCATTTAGGTCTGCAGCGCTTTGTGTTGTTTTCTCAGGGGTGCAGCATTTTCCATGCTCTTTCTAGCAGTAATACTTTTTACATTGCCCATTTCAGCTTTTATGGAGCCAAAAGGCAAATTTACAGCTGAGAAATTTCTCTCATTCCATGCCACCTTCCAGCTTTGATGTCTGCAGGCCTATAGGCATAAAAATGTATATCTGCTTAACTCGCATCAACTTCAAATCCCTGCTAATGAAATCCCTGGGAACTGACATGTTCCTGGGAGGATTTTCAGCTGCTGCACCAATTCAAGCACTTTGTGGCCCCTGAGACCCTTCCCTGTGCTTTGCCCAATGCTCATTGCAAGCTCCGAATGCTGGGCAGGCGTGCGCCTTCTTGCTCCCTTCTTCAGTGCTGTAAATCTTGAGGTCTTTTGTATGGTAGCCAAGCCCCAACACATACCTTTTCCAGGGCATCTGGGAGGTGGGGTGATGGCGCATGCTTATAATGCCTCTCCTCTTGGAAAGGCAGTGGCTGAGGACAGGGATGCCTGGGGACTGTGAAATCATGAGAAGCCTTACAAGCATGGATGAGGGATGTGTGTCTCTGGTGACAAGACACAGGGGCAGCAAAGGGAATTTTCAAGAACAAATAGCATCTCAAGCATGCAGCATGGCACTCTGCTGCAGGACAGTGGATACCAGGGTCTGAAAATGCAGCTGTACCAGTTCAACTGTTGAACATCAACCCAGAGCTGTTACATAAAGAGATACTAGCAATCCCTGGCATTTGACTCAGAAATCCCATTAATGCATGCTGATGTATGGATATTTCAGGAGCAGCCTGCTTTCACAGGGCTTCCTTAAACCTCTTCCACAACACATCCCACGCCTGATCCCAGCCACACCACAGTGTTATTTCCTGTGGGCTCACCAAGCATCTTCAGCTCTCACTCCTTTGGCTGTGTTACCTATACCAAGCCAGGGACTCAAACTTTTAATCTCTAACAGTAGATCCATTTTGAAAGGCTTCACGTTAAGCAGCTACCACGTACCCAGTGTGGCAGAGATGCCAGCAAGTGCTGTCTCATTGCTGCAGCAGGAGATTGTTAGGAATGAGCAATGACACAGGGCTTGCTGGGACCTGTCCTACCAGCAGTGCTCCCAAAGGACAAAGCAAACACAAACATGATCCCTGAGAAGCTTGGCGCTGTATTCTGAGAGTATTTAACAGCTCAAGACTCTTGCAGGACTCTAATACGTAGTTTCTAGAACTCAGCTGAGGCCCAGAGCTGCTCAAATTTGGCCAGTTCAGAACACACCCATGAGGAACCACTATTGAAAGCACATTTAAAGCAAGTGGGATGGGGTGGTGCAGACCTTGGGAAATGGCTGTGTTGGATTTAATTGCCTGCAGCAATGTGCTAACCTGAGACACCTGAGTACTATTCTGGAGATGGCCTCTGCTGTGTGCCTTTCTGTTTGTCTGTGGGGCTAAACATGGCCCCCTCTATGCAGATAACACTCCTCCAATTTCTGTTAGCTGGCCATCATGCTTCTACATTTCAGTTCATGTTCATGTTTTGTCCTGGAAACCATCTTGGCTTTGCCTCATTTGTACAGTTTGGCAGTACCAAAACATGGTACTCCCTGAAAATCAAAACACTGAGCTGGAAAACACCAAGCTGGAAAACACCAGGACAAATGGATTTTAGAACAAAAACCCCCACTGTCATTGATTTGCACCAACAATGTACAGCACCTGCTCTGTCCTCTTGCTTTCCTACCAAAGCTGTGAAGGTTCCCTGAGAAATATGGGGAAAATTCAGTTATTGCTGCTGGAGGCTTTGCAATGTAGATGCAAGATGACTTAAAGTAACTTAAAGCATGGTTTTAGTTCAAAAAAGGTCTGGATAATGTTGATCTCTAGTTGCCCAAACTGGGAGTAGCACTATGTCCCCCCTCAACTGCCTGTTTTGGTATCCTGAATCTCTGGGTTTTGTGGACAAAAAGGCAACCAGACTGTTGTATCTGTGAAATGGCTCCTCTAAGAGATGTGATGCCATCTTCTACCCAGCTAATGGATAACCTGAGCAAAGCATCGTGGAAATGAAAAGCGGGTACCAATCCATCTGCTGGCATTAGCGGCCAGGGAAGATTCATGTACACCTGTGTCCATGTGGCAAAAGGTGCGCAGGCTGCCGGCAGTGACAGGCAGCCCTGGAATACTTCGGATTTTGCAGCTGAAAGGCTGAATACAGATATTGGGGGTAAAGAGAAGAGCTAAAGGTGTCCCTGTGGGTGAAGGGAGAGGAAGGGGGATGGCGCAGCAGCAGGAGCCCTGTGCTCAGCTTCAGCTCCATACTTCAAGACAACCTTTCTGGTACAGCCTCTCATTCCTGGACCACCTCCTCAGTCTGAGGAACTCTGGGGAACATTTTATACATACATATATATATATACATATATATATATATATATATACACACACACATACATATTCTCCCTGTCTGAGCCATGAAGGAAACTTGTCTGCTGCAGAGATGATTCGATCCTCTTTGGGCAGAGGGGAACAAAGATCCTCATGGGAGGCCAGGAGACACTTCCTCAGTTCTAGTGGTGATACATCCCACTCATCATCTCCTCACCCAGCCCCTCATGCAGTTACACACCAGGCACCCACTCCCCAGCTGTGCTCTCCCCTCCTGCACCCACCACTCTCCTGGGTTTGCAGCAGAGCCGGTGCCTCCCTTCCCATTTCCCTTCTGCACCAATCTGCTCTTTAAAGAAATGACTTCTATCTCTGTCCAATTTCATCCCTTTTTTGTGCTTTCTTTTCATCTTCTTTCCAAACTGTGAGTTTTCAGCTCAGGGTAGGAATGGCCAAAGTATAACTCTGGAGTTTTATTACATGGCCTTTTGCAGCCTGGCATGCAGCATTCAATTTGGAGCGGAGTGTCCTAGCTCTGTTGCATGCCGAGATCTGTTGTCCAGATGAATTAATTCCAGATTATATGTGGGTGTGGACTTCAGCTGGGCAAAATTTGGATACCCTGGTATAGTCATTATTCTCTGATGAATCTCTTGGTGACAGTCTTTGCCCCTATTGTTCTGAGGTGAGCCCCATGGCAAGAAATGTGAAGACAAGAAACAAAAGAATATAAAGAAAGGTTACGAAATCAGATTCAGTAAGGCAGGGTTATTGTCCCTCCATTCTGCCTCTTCTGTCCTCCATTTGAGATTGGATTTCACAGGCAAAAAACACCCGTAGGACAGACAGAACGAGCAGTTTTGAAGGGCAGGTTCTGGTGAGAAGCTGGCACCCGAGCCAAGCCATCACATCACCCCAGCCAGTGAGCACCACACTGGAACCTGCACGGCCCCAGTTCAACCACAGAGAAAGGGAGGAGGAAGTTATCATCAAGTCTTAACATTTTATTTCTTTACTGGGTTAAACAAGGAGCGGAGAAAACCTCTGCCCCAAAATACAACAGAACTGAAAGCATTACAGGTACAGAGACTATTGAACACAGAGAGTAGTAGGATAATATTTTTAATACAACTGAATTATAGCATGGTTTTTGTGTTTTTGTTTGGGTTTTTTTTTTGTTTGTTTTTTGTCAAACCATTTTGGAAAAGAAATGTAATAGGAACTAGTGCAAAAAAGTTCTAAACATGAAGCACAGTGTATAAAATGGCATAAGAAAACCGTCCCCTCGAGGACACAGTCACTTTCTTATGACAGAGGGGAGAAAGAGAAACAGAAGGGGGGTGGGAACAGAGAGGGAGGGTCTGGGAGGCAGAGGAAGAAAGCTGGAAAGAAAGAGAAACCGGGCAGGGGGATTAGAAAGAACATTTTGACTTCAGCAGTATGGTTTGTTTTTTGTTTTGTTTTCACCTCGCCACCACGTTCTCTAAAAGGACCTTGTTTGTTTTGTAGGTCTGAGCTCTGTAACCACCAACATGTCACAAGCACTTGAGAAGGGTTCGGTCACGAGCAGCCTGGTCCCTACAGGCAATGCTGCCCTGGCGGGGGGGGGGGGGGCCTCTGGTCCCCACTGAAGTCCTCCCTGTGGCAGAGGGGCAGAGAAACCTCGCCACGGCTGCCAGGAGCAGCATCTCCTGCGCTTGGAGTGGAGAAGGGCAAGAGGGCAAGGCCACTTTCTTTGGGGGCTTCTTCAGAACTCTCCCTCACGCGGGTTCTTGTTGAACCCCGGCATTTCCTCCTTCGTGCCATTCTGGCCCGTTGAGTGTCTTCCAAATTTAAACTCCTACAAGCACACGGGAGCATCACCAGGTTTGAAGGCATCCCGGCACTGTGATGTCCAAATGTATCAGAGGCTAGAAGATTCTTTCTGCATTCGTTTGGGTTTGGGAAAGAAAATAGAGGTTGGTTAGAGGGATGGCTGGGGGCTCCTACCACTGGCTGAGCTCCTAGAGAAGAGAGGATGCTTCCTCCTGGGTAGCAGCATCTCAGCAATGGCTCTCTGGGAGGAATGTGCCCATACAGCTCCTGAGGTGTGTAATCCTGGACTGAAACCACCCTGGTAAGAACAGGAGTTCTCCAGCCTGCTTTTTCCATGGAACCACTCAGCCTACTGCCCCCAAGAAATTGGCTGGATGATACTCCAATGATAGTCAAACTGGTTGGAATTCTTTACAAATTGCTATTCTCTCTGGATCCACTGCCACCAGTTCCAACTGTGCGAGCAGAAAAAATGTGATTTTTTTTTTCATTTCTTTTTGAAAATGAAAGGTTTTGTGGGAAAGGGCTGCTCTTGATACATTTCTCAATTTGGGGGAAAAAAAAAGGTCATAATTATCAATATAGCTTGTTTTGACAAGTTTCAGAATAAAAAAAAAACCCAACCAAACCAACAACTGTCTGGCTTGAAACATCTTTTTGTTTTGCAACTCAAGCACGCACAGTTCCCAAATACATTTAAAAATGGTAAAACCAACCCCAAATTTCATAAGCCAAACCTAATCTTTTCGTCTTTTGAGTTTCAGTTTACAACAAGCGAAGCTGTCAACTTTCTGGCTGGAAACAGAGCATCATAAAACACTAATGAGCCTGGAAACCATGCCTGACCTTGTTTCCAACAAAAGTGCTAGATCTGCAGTGAAGGAAAGGAAGCCGGGGGAATGGTGTTCATGGGTGCAGCCCATCTCCTGACCATGAACACCCCATCCTGTGAGCAGAGGCCGACAGCTTTGATAAAACCCCAATAACTTTTAAAGGGAATTATTTATGATTTTCTTTTCTATGACCCTGATTTGAAAATGATTTATTCTTCGCATATGGCCACAGCATCTTCTTTGCTCCCTTCATCCCAGTTGGGCAGAACTGAAGGTCCCTTTAGAACCTGCCCTGGTGGAGCTGATGCCTGTGGCCTCTCTCACGTGCAGGGAGCCCTGGTCTTGGAAAACCTGTTTTTGGGAGGATGCTCTTCTTCACTTAGCCATGGGGTCATGGTCTGGGCTGGCTTTGTTGTTTGAGATGGAACCTGGAGCTGCAGAAATGGTTTAAACCACTTGATTTTCAGGAGTCAGGGGCTGGCACTCAGGACAAGCAGAGCAGGCTCTCCCTACCCCTCTCCAAGCAGCAAGGCACAGGATGGGGGGCAGTCACCTGAAGAGCCATATGGACCAAGAGCACCCAAAATCAGCTGCTAAAGAACTCCACTCCTGAAATAAAACCGAATGACGCCCGGGCATGTGTACCCTCAGCCTGAGCTGCTGTGATCCAGGAGCTGTGAACAGGCTTCTTTGGGGGCAGAAGGGATGATTGCGGGGTTCGTAATGCAGGCACCTCTGTCACCCCACTGGGATGCTCAAGAGCTAACTTGGTTTGATGGGCTAGAGCAGACAGTTACTAATGTCCTGCCTAAACATTAGACACTTCCTAACCTTTCAAGTGCAATTTAAGAGATTTATTCCCCTGTGGATGAAAAGCCATAGGGGCAGCTCGGAAAGTGTATGAACAAAATTGTCTGCCACATTGCATAGATTTTAATAGGGATTTGGCAGAAGCCAAGCATGTTTCTGTCCTGATTTTGTCTCTACCCGTTTCTATAAGCATTCCTTTCTGGGGTGGTAGGGAGGTATCCTATTATAATTCATCACAAGCTGCTGCATGACTTTTTTCCAGGCAGAGACTGCATCAAGCCCTGCTCTGCACTGTAAATCACCCACCTTCCTGTGAACGTGGCATAGGCAGACTGCGCCGGCCGGCCGGGACCTACAGAGCTCACTTGGCCATGGGAAGCTCCATCGTACGACTGGGGAGGATCCTGCTCCAGAAGCAGCAGATATCAGGGATTTTCTTTTGGCTTTTTTTTTAAACCGTCTCCCAGCATCGCCTGCAGTCCTGAGTGGCAGTGAATGAACTGCCCTCACATCTCCTATTGAAGCAAAGCAAAATGTGTTGAACAAAAACCATTTCAAGATGTTTTCTGAGTGTTGCCAAGTTACTCAACATGTTCTGCTTTACTTGTCAGATGCTTTCAAAGCGATTTCCCTAACTCAGAGCACGAATGGTGAGGGCTCTCCCTGGGAATCTTTTGCCTGGGGCTACCATGGATCTGTATTTTCATAAGAAAAAGGCTCAAGTAATGATTAATCTTCACCAGAGGAAGCAAGCCCTTTCTTTGCAATTTTTCTTCAGTTATTTTTAATTAATTTGTACAACTGGCAGTGACATTAAAGTGCAAAACCCACGAATGCTCCAGCCAGGCAGGACCCAACTACTTTTCCTCCTACACCCCTGCCTGCACTGTCCCTGCACCCAGACCCTGTGGGGATAGCATCACCCCTCAGGGCAGAGAAAGCTTCTTGCCAGAGATGGCAGAGAGGAATCACTGCTTTCCAACAGGCTTCTGCTCCAAGCAAAGAGTTTATCCACTGAAGGAAAGATTGAATTTTACACATTAATCCTAATGCGCAGTGCCTTCCCTAGGGAGAAGAAATAAGATAATTGAATGAAAAGGAGACAGCACCTTGGTTTTAAATTGCTGGTAGGATAAATCCATTTAGACCTGGTGTTTTCCAAGATGGCTGCAGGAGCATGGCTCTGCAAAGGGCTCCTGGGCAAAGGGGGAGCTCAAGCTGAAGCATACCTACACAAGCGGGCAGAGAAACCCTCTTGCCTTATCTGAGGCACATTCACTCTTTGCTATACTAAAAGCAATGTCAGTGGTGTTAACTGAGATGATGTTAACATGTCCTTTCTGGACTTTCCTCTTGTATAGCAAAGACAGAGCTAATATGGATGGAGGATTATTAAGGTTGTAATGTTAGACCAAAGAGAAGATTTTTATCCAAGGGTCTTATAATGATGGACTGTGACATACACCGCTTCCAGCTGCTCTGTCCTGTTCTCTGAACAGCCGAGTCTGGATTCATTTAACGAGATTGGCAAAGTGCTGAATACAGCATATGGTGCCCTAAAACCACAAAACTTATTGACAGCAGCCCAGACTTGCTAAATAAAAGAACTCCTTCCAAAAGCCTTGGTCTGTGAAGACTCAGCACTTTCCTCCCAGTCACACTAGGTAAAAGCCCAATCTGCGCCTGCCAGCGCAGCTCCACACCCTGTCCGCTCCCCCTGCCCGTGGACCCCGCACGTCGGCTTCACGTGAACACCTCCAGGGAAGCCGCAGCTTGGGAAATGCATGGACCTCCTCTGGCTGCGGCGGAGCAGCCCTGCGGAGCCACACTGATGAGGGTGACAGAGCTACACCTCCTCAGCAGTCACACTACAGGCCCCAGTTTGGAAATGGCTCAGCTTTCAGATTCAGCGAGATGTAACACTGGCTCCCTGCCTCCTGAGGTGAAGCTCACCAGCTGAAGTTATGGAAGGTGAAGACATTTATCTAATGGATTTAGCAGAATGTGTTTCTTAAAACAAGATGCTCTTGAAGGTCCCTTCCAACCCAAACGATTCTGTGATTCTGTATGAGTATCACAGCTGCCACATTATTCCAGCAAAACCTAGTTCCTGGTGATAACCTGGGCAATTTGATCTCACTCCCACGACTCTCTGGACATCACTCATCACAAACCCTCAGTGCTACCAAAGTCCCCCAAGCCCGGACCGACACCAACACCCTGGTCTGTGGCTCTGCTCACCAGCACGTAGAACAGCCTCGGAGCAAGCAGGAGGGCGCAGACCCCTTGAGAACAGTCTTAGCCCTGGGCTCACATACACAGAGTGCGGCAGAGCGAGCCCATGGAACACCAGGCTGCCTGCCTGCACACAGGCTAGGCACTGCTCAGTGTCACACCAGCAGACAATGAATAGGGCCAGTGACTCAGGGCCACTTGCTGACGCACCACACTGGGCTATTCTTCTCTCTCTAGATGAGTCGCTCAAAGATTGGATGCAGCCTATCTCCGAGAGAGGCGCCTGGAATTAGCTTAACTCTTGGCACTACATGAAAAATCTAATTTCCTTAACAGCGAACTGGATCCGGCTGTCTCTAGGCAGGAACAGGACTGTGTTCCCTCCCTTGGTCTGGCTGTATGCTTTTGCTAGTCATCAAAGCAGCTACACAACTCATTTCTTAGCAGCAGAGCAAAAGGAGGGGTCAGATCCCTATTTGCTGAACTGTTGCATGTCCATGTTCTCAGATTGGTGTAAACTAGACTGAAAATATATAGATGCTGTGAGGAACAGAACACTAGAGACTCATCCTGTCATTCTGGGGCAGCAAGGAGCTAAGGAAACACTCTCTGTACCTCCCATGAACACCATCTCTCCCAGCCTGATAACCAAGGGCAGTGGGTTCATGGGCTTTGTATCGGTGGGACTTTGGTAACAGACAACTGATAACGTGTAAACATCACCCCAAAGCTCTGAGATTTAGGTCAAAGCAGAAATCAAACATTCAGCTGCTTCTCAGAGACTCTTTGGTCTGCAAATGTGCTGGAAACGTCAGGAAACCTGTCCTTCCCATGAAATGCCCAGTACTTCCTTCTTCCAGCTGGCAAGAAGTAGCTTTGCTCATAGGGCTCTGCTTGGTTTTGCTCCACCTCAAAAGACCAGGAACCACAAAACAGCCCTCAACTCTGTGATTTCTTGGACCCTTGCAGGGATCAGTTTGAGATGCAGCAGGACATTTCTCTTCTCCATCCCTGCCTCCCAGCAGGGCTGCAGCTCTGCTTCTCATCAAGGGGCAGCCTAAAAAACAGAGGGACCATCACATGTCCTTTGTAAGCAATGAGCAGGAGCACATCTACATTGCAACCGGGACATCTCATGGTAAAACATACCCTCCTCTCTGCCCTTGCACGCCCCTAGAATGAACTTTGTCCCTGGCGCCTGGCCTGGAGGCACAGCACCATTCCCCATGCAACCACTTTGCAGTACTCATGCTGGGAAAAGCTCCTGGTGGGTGAGTGGAGAACTTAAGAATTCCCTAAGAAAGCAGTATCTGATTTCTGTTTGGGGCTGAATCCCTGGATACACGGAGCTTAGGTTAAAAAAAGAGATAAGTAAGCAAAATGAGGTTGCCCCAGCCAGCACCTTGCCCAGCCAAGTCCAGCTGGGCTCCTAGAAATCTTCTGGTCTGGGGGCGAATCCATGGATAGGCAGTATTCACAAAACCTTGCTTTCCCAGCTGGGCTTTATTAATGCCTCTTCTCTGTGTGGGAGACTCCAGCTCTTTTGCCATCCAGTTGATGATGTGTGTCTGGGAAGCATAGAAGGATGCGTTTCAATGCCCTGCATCCAACTGTAACCATGCACAAACCCATTCCCTCACTTGGCCTGTGCACTGCTGGAGTCACATCTCCCTAACTCCTCTCAGAGACCAGACACTCCAGGCAAGAAAGCAAAAAAAGTTAAACCAAATAATCAGGACACTTGGCAAAGTGCGATGTGGGAATCTCGGGGATGTCCCTCCTGCTCTGTGCCTTCTCCCTTCCTCTCCACCTCCTTGCACAGAGGAGTGGGAAAGGCAATGCTGGAGGAGCAGGTTGGGAACAAGAGACAAACTCCTCGAGTAGTACCACAGTGTAATGTAATATCAGCCCACTCCCGTCCCCCAAATCCCATCAGCAAGGAGAATGCCACGCTGAGGACACTGCACCCTACAAGGATGGTTCTGCCTTGAGTTGGTTCCCTGGGACAGGAGTGGGGGCCAAGGCTACGCCAAGAGGTTCTGCCTCCTGCATGCCTGGCCCTTATGGGGGGACTTATAGACCAAGGAGGAAGAGGAACAGGGGCTGAGCTGTCAAACCCTTGGCATCTCGCTGGCGGGTAAGGTGTGGGTGCCCAAGGCACTCGCGGCAGGTGGCTGGGAGATGCATGGCAGTTCCACACGGACATCTCATCCAAAGAGAGCCCTTCCCCTCCGCTTCCCCACCCCTGTGCCATACCTTCCTGCGCCGGCTGCTACTGACCGAACCCTTCTCAAAGCCGAGTCCCGCAGCCCTGTGCGCATTAGAGACTCTTCATCACGGGGATGCCCCGCGGCGAGCATCTCTTGGGGGTATGTGCAGGGGTGTGTGTGTGTGCGTCACCCCCAATCCCGTGCCTCCCATTGGAGGAATAGCATGTGCCCCCCTTCGTGGAAAAAGATCTGGCGTTCTTCTTGGAGGTTGGCTTTCCCCTCCGTGTCACTCGTCCCGTGCCACGCTCTCCTCCAGGGCAGGCAGGGCCTCCAGGCTGAGCCCTCCGCTGGCCACCCCACCGCCACTGTGCACGCTTGAGAAGGACACCATGGTGTGGAGAAGCATCAGGACCAGCATGCACAGTCTGATCCTGCTGCTGCTGAAGCGAGACCCTGCGGAGACCGGCAGCAAGGATGGGGAGTGGGGCTGGTGGTACTGGTGGTGGTGGTGGTAAAGGTGGTAGTGGTTCTGCCGCTGGTGATGGAGGTGGGGGTCGTGGAGGTGGAAATGGAGTGACTCTGACGCTGTGGATTTGGGGGATGTGTTGTCGTTGCTGTCTGGGGGGTGGTCGCAGGAGTCCCATTGCACCTCACAGCACTTGGCCTCCTCATCAGGGAGCTGGTTCTCCAGCAGCCCTGGGGGAAGGAAGCAGGGGAAGAGAAATGGTCAGTGAGAGACTGTGGATGGGGCTGTGGACAGAGCCAATCCCCGTTCCTGCCAGCCACGCACTAACGGATGGGCAGAACCTGACAACCGGGACACCCAGAGACTCCTGAGACTGGCCCTCAATGAAGCTGTGAGCCTGCACAGACTGGCAAGCAGAGACCACAGCCCTGAGGCATGTTCAGGTGTCTCCAGATGCTGCTTGTAGCAGTTAGATGTCCCAGCCCTGCTTTAATCCCACTACCTTCATTCCCTTACATGCTTGCTTTAAGTTTCAGTTAGAGTTTGGGCTTTCATTTCCCACACTGAGCTGTTGGGCAGCTGCTGTGTCTCCATTAACCACTTACACCTCAACCCCAGACAGTCACGTTTCGGCAGTCAGGCACTGCTCATGTGCCCCCACACTGTACCTCCTCCCACTCTGCCCCAAAAAGCCTTCAAAATCTGGTGCATGGCTTGCAAGCACAATGGGACTCGTCAGCACCCAGCCCTGCCCCATCTTTCCCAGACCCCTTGGATGTGCAAGAGCCTAGCCCCACTCCCTGGATCTCCTTACCTGTACAGATGAAGCCAGGCAAACCTCCATAGATCAGCTCATCATTGTCTGGTAACACAAACGGGCACCTGGTCTGCACCTCCAGGCAGTATTGCTTGCATGGGATCCGGTGTCGGCACTGTTGTTGGGTCACGTTGAAATACTCGGAGCACAACCAGGCCTTGTAGACAGCCTAGCGGAAGTCACCAAGAGGGACATGTTACCTCCCCAGACAGCTGGGCAGCCAAAGCATTGCAGAGACAAGGGGTTAAATGTGTTGTCAGTACATCACTGCTGCTTACTGAACTCATTGAGCAACCAGAATAAACCACTGAAGTGCTGGGAGTGTGGCACTCATCTCACAGACTAAATCCACCACAAAAGTAAAGCTTTTGTAGATGTCCTCCACAGACAGGCAGTGCAACACACCATGGTGACTCTGCCAAGGCTGGTGGCCCAAGAGCTTGGTCCATCAAATGGGAAAACTCAAACACTACTTATTGCCCATCCCAGAGCATCTTCCTCCACCACAAGGCACCCCACCAGTCCCCTGGGGGCAGGGTAAGGACCATTTATGCATCCTCTAAAGCACTTTTGTCCCCATCAGCCCTGAGCAAGAGACATGGAACAGCAAGACAGACTATGAGCTAATCTTCACTGGGAATTTCCAAGGGTCTCTGCCTGCTGGAAAAGCTGCCTGGCCAGAAGCAGGCAGGCACCGCTGGGATACAGCATACACAGCCACTGCAGCGTCATCCCTCTTTGCCACCAAATAACATCTTCCCCACATTCCTCACCTATCTACCTGGCTCTGGGGTAGAGCCTCAGTTCATGGAAATCTGGAATTTTTCTCTGTGCCATTTGTTCTGTCTCAAATGGGCAGATCTTGGGGGGAACTCATTCATTTTATGGGCGTATTTTGACACTCAGATGGACCAAACGGTGGTCCAGATGCCCGTGTGTGCTCCAGTTGCCCTTCCACTGTTAGGAGCTGCACTGAGCAACATTTCCAGAACCAAAAGCAACCCAGGGGTTCACCTGCAGCTGCAAGGCTGTGATACAACCCCTGCCTCTCAGGCTGTCAGGTCCGCCACCACAGCCACTCATGAGCAGGGCAGAGAAAGTGGTTTCCATCTGCAGCTGACCAAGATGCACCAACCAGCTCTTCCCTTCCTCCCTCTGTGTGTTCGTGCCCATTGCAACCGGCAGGGCACAGGCCATATGGCTCTGGTTAAGGCCATATCTCCCCCATCCCCCCTTATCTCCTGAGCATCAGGCACGGCGGGGGG
>JAOEHY010015643.1:0-18015 GCA_025447955.1 Psilopsiagon aurifrons | reverse complement strand
CCCTGGCAGAGCATGAGGCTCCGAAAGTCCTTGGCCAGACCAAACATCACTAAGCCATAACTAAAAACATCGGTGTTCCCAGGCCGAAAGTCAAAACCACAGCACTGCACCAGCTACCAAGAAGGGGAAAAATGACTGTTACTGCTGAACCCATGACAGTCATATCAGCAAAATTAGACATTGTATCCTACAGAACATTTTAACAATTCTAAATTCTAGAAAATCATATTTTCAATACACAATAGATATAAATTAGTTAGGAAAAAAAGTCCTATGCATTTATATGTACTCTTGAATTTTTAAATTCTGAGGGTTTTTTGTAGCATGCCCGATAACTTTTGATAAGCACTAACAAGAAAGGAGCTAGAATAGCCCAAACCACCACAATATCAAAGAAAAGCATTAATTAAAATAATTTGCAAGCCAGACTGTGATGTGATTTGGATTCTGGGCACAATGGGTTGGTTTTGGTTTATTTTGTTTGTTGTTTTTTTTTTTTTTATTTAAATAAGTTCTGATTTCTTCATGAGAATTTAAAAATACAGTAATGCTTTTCTGCTGGTATAAATTATCATAGCTTTGTTGACCAAAATTGAATTACACCTTATTTACACTTCCTGGAAACCTAGTCCACTTCCTCTGCAGCTGCTGTTCTTGATCAATATGCATTCACTCTGCTCAGATGAGGAAAGAAAATGACTACATGAACTAAGTTTTCATTACGCCCACTATGTTGCAGGAGGCAGAGTCAGAAACAGGAGAGAATGTAAGTTTCTTACATTTAATTGGAAGGAAAATCAATGTAAAAACTGCCAATACTCTAAAATGTTAAGGAACATATGCAGTTTCTTGTCAGTTGCTCTAAAGATCAGTTCATTTATTTCCACTGAGTTTAACTGGACTGTAATGGGAAAGTTCTCAAATCACTTGCTAATACTCATACTTTTTCCCATGTGAAGTGTTGAGAATCTGCTTAGTTCCTCTCCTAATACACACTATGCTTTACAAAATAATAACATACTGTTACTGTTTTCTATGTGTTAAAAATGGATGTGTATAAAAAACCCTATGAATTATGTGTTAAAATAGAATTGCTTTTCAATTCATTTATCTATCTATCTCGGACTTTACCTAGTATAAGATATATCAGCCTGAGGAAGACCTTAAAACAGATTATGAAGTCTTGGGCACACGGAATTCAGTAGCCTCAACTTTACCCCCAAAACTGAACATCCATTTTCCATCTGACTTTAGGTACCATGGAGGTTCCAATCTCAGAATTTTCCTGTGCTAGAAACTGAAGAAATAACCTATTTCTTGTATAAATAGTATAGCTAAATGAAAGTTCTTGTATCTGCATTGACTGCTTTTTGCACACGTAAGGTCTGTGTTAAGAAAACCTACTTGTACACATGCAAAAGCAGAGAGATATGTGTGAGTATGGATATACATGTACAAATATATTACATTAAGTGCCCACTCTGGGACTTCAAAATCAATTTACCTACACCTTAAATATTCATTGAGTCTATTTTTGGTAATAATATATTTATCTTCTCTTTTCTTGCAATATAATTTTCTTACAAAATAATTCAGTGTGACATATTACCTAGTTTTACTCTTCTGTGGTCACATATTTAATAGTATGCAATATAAAGAGTTCATTCTGTATTAATTTGCAATTATTAAATTAAATCTTCATTAAAATAATTATTTCAGCCATTACAATTCATTCTGTATTAATTTGCAATTATTAAATTAAATCTTCATTAAAATAATTATTTCAGCCATTACAATAGCCTTTTACGCTCTGCGCCTTAGAAATGTCACAGTGCAGATTGCTGCAATTTTAGGCTTACTTTGTTTTCCTTTGGTCCAGCATAACAAGCTTCAGCATTTGCCATTTTTTTTCCTCTGACAAATTTTGTGGTCATTGTTTTCCACAAGAGCAAGCCAAATAAAATTAGGAAAAAGCAAAAATACCAAACCAAAACAAAACCAAACTTGTAGAAAGACAAATTTCTACCAAAAAAAAAAAAAGTGGTTTTGCCATTTAATTTAGACTGAATTAAAATAAAATCCCACTTTCTGCCCCCATCCCCAATTATATGGCTAGAGTTGCTGATTCTGCGAGTTCCCACATGTCCCCAAACACACATCTCCAGGTAGAACCACACAAATGTGTACATACTACAGAGAGTGGTAGGCGTCATATGGTTGCACAAGCAAGAACAGCTGTTACTTGTGCCTGTAATCAAGAAGAAGACCTGGACATACTTTCCTTATGGGAAACCTGCTGCCTGTGCACTACGCTGCCTTTTGTCAGGTCTTATTATGTTTCAGCAGTGCACAATCTTTTCATGTCATACAAACATGAATAATTGAAACATAAGTGATTATTCTTCCTTCCCTTTCTTTCTTGCACAGCATATATAATGACTTATTAATGTTTGGGTTGGTTTTTTTTTTTTTTGTTATGAAAATATAATTTAGGCTGAACTATTTCTTGTTGAAAGAACTGTTACAGGCCTGCTCACTGTGACTGATACACAAGTGATATGCTAGTTTTTGAATGTCATGTTGAAAGATAGTGTGGAATAGGTAAGAAATGACATTGAGGGTAGGAAGGGAAACAGTAGAGCAAATTAGTCATCTGCTTCTACAGTAGTTAGTAGGTGCAATCACAAATCTGATGGAGCCAAAAAACATGATGCACTTTGTCATCATTGACACAGAACTCACCAAACAATATTAAAAGGAGAGTTGGGCCTCCAGTAAATCTACCTCCAAGATTAGCATTTCTCTAACCTGCCATTTCAGACTGCTAAAGCTGGCCATATTCTGCACATTTTTTTATTTTTGTTATTCTTTTCTAAAACAGTACACAACAACATAATTTTGGGGAAAGAGAAAAATTAACATTAATAAACAATCAGTGCATGGAAAAAAGCATTGAAGAGTCAATAAGTTAAAAAAAAAAAAAAAGAGTAACAATTGAAAGAAGATAACTGCCTCATGGCAGTGTAATTCTGTAGCTAGGACACAAGAATAGAACACAAGAATAGAACTCCTTATTTCCTGTTCTGCCTCTGACCGTCAGGCAATTCATATGCCTCTACTTTGTCTGCCACTTGATGTCAATCTTCTCTTTGAAAAATAGATTGTATTTTTGGAACATGGTCTTGCACTGTGTTGAGCACAGTCAAGCTGTGGGTTCATCCCAAGCCTCTGAGTACTACATGAATAATAATAATAGGATCACATTAATAGTCTGGAATGCAACTTCATCATTTCAGAACTATAGAAGTACTTTCAGAAGACACAGAATACCATCATTGTACAGAACAATACGTGTATTACTCAATTAAACATTCTGAGCTTGATGCAGAAATTTTTGAGCACAGGTCTGCGTCCTGTGATGTTAGCACAAATGATTGGAATAGTTTCTTCAGGCATTACAATCAATGAATAGTAATGCAATAGGCTTTCTTCCTTATGTTTCCAATTAAATTCAAATTGCATTAGATTTTTTTTTTAATATCATAAATGCAATCTTAATATATTACATTGTTTGCAATCTGGCCAAACTAAAGCCTGAGGAGAAGCCTCTTTCTTTAAAAGCTCATTTTCCCCAGAGAGCTCAATTTTGCAGGTTTAACATTAAATTAACAGAGTCTTTGAGCTGCTTTTCCTGTTCTTAAACCAATCAACATTAATCAGCATAACCAGTCCCCTGAATAGCTGTAATATCTAGATTTTAATAAGGCATTATTTACTATGCTGAGAATGTTAAGCCAATTGCGGTTGGGAAGTGAAATGGTTAAGTAATGTCACCAACTGGTGATGTAGGTAAGCCAATGACGGTAATTCAACCCAGACTTCTATACCTGTGTTTTGAGTCTTTGTAGAAAAATGCACATCTTCAGCTTCGACCTATCATCCTTTGGAGTCTATCAAGAACATTTTTGTGAATATTTATTTCTTTCTTATTTTTTAAACTTCTAATCTAAAAGAATCAGTTTTGCTATAACTTCTACCTGATACAATACTCAGATGCTTTGTCTTTTCCTAGGTACATCTGCATTTATATTGTCATTCCTCATGGCAGAGATGTGTTGAAATAGCTCCATATTTCATTCTGTTGTATCAGCACAGCAGTAATGCTAACATCTTTGACTCAGTTTCCTACTTTAATGGAATTGTGGTTACCCTATATCTCAAGGTTTCAAAACTTACTTAACGCTCACAATAACTCTCAGGTTTGATGACACCAGCCGCATTTTATTGCTCTATTCAGAATAAAATATAACTACAAATGTTATGTTTTTAATACTGTGCATATCACCTCTAGACTGGCAATTTGGGCAGTGGAGTTCATTGTCATCTTTATACATTTAAGATGTTCTTGTGTTGAAACACCAGGGGAAATTAGTAGTTTTAAGGCAAGCAATTTACTTAGAAGTATAAGAATAGCATATTGGGATTTAATAGTAATTTAGAAAGTATCAGAGTAATTAGACTAAAAATAGGAGCGCTTGTGAAATATCAGACTACAAAAGAAATTGTCCAGTTAAAAATTGAAGTCATTTTTTTAATGGTGTGAGTCAAGAAGACAAAAAAGCTGCTAATTTGTCTACAATTAGAAACTGGCAAATGCTTTTCGAAGCTCCATGCGGAAACTCTGTGAGCATGCAGTAATTTTTAAATGCTGTAAAGCTGGTTTCTGATCCTGTGCTTTGAAAGGAAACCAATAATCTGGAAAGGATGACTTCATCTGATTTTATCCTACTGCATTAAGATTTATTGGAATAAGTACAATGTTGCTCATATATCCATCTGAACTCTGCGCTGGGGCCATTTATTGAAGAGATTTTATTCTTCTGTGGGGAGAACAGCAGACACCTTTAGAGGAACACTTCAGGAACTTACTGGTGATTACATGTACAATCAGCAGGGAAGCTTGTAAAACAGAAAGGTAGTATAAAATTCCTTGAGCAGAAGAGAACCCACTTGTTGCAAAGGTCTAGCTTCCAGGTGTTCCGAAAGACTCAGGATATTACAAGTGTTGCTGGTATTACCTGGCATTTTACTCCCATTTTCTCATATTTTTCATCAGGCTTGAAATAGACATCTCTGTAGATGAGATTCTTAAATTACCTGAAATCTAATCAGAAATCAATCTGGAACAAACTCACAATAAGTTGGTAGGTGCAATTCATAAAAATCACATTATGGGCTTCTGCATGTCACTATTAATACTTTTCTTGCATGCTTTCAGAAATGAAAGCTCAGTCTGATTTCAAAGAAGTGGGACAGCCCTGTTATGCTAATAGCAGTGCTGCTTAGATGACCTAGGAAAATGTATACTTTCACTAGTTTCCACTGATTCTATCTCCAGGCTGCGAACTGAGGAAAGGAAATTGGATAAAAAAAGAAAACCACACAAACCCCAGCCCTTCATAATGGAGTCTGACAATGTCTTACTGTATGAGTTGTAACTAGACATATCACCATTATCTGATCATCAAAAGGCTTGTCAGGAAAGTAATTAATTAATACTTTTCTAGGAAAATTATAATGCCTAGAATAACCATAAACGTGTTTAGCATTCAGATCAGAATGCTTTTGTAAATATTTCATGTAAAATCCTTGATTCTTGGAAGCCAATGATAGTGTCATAATATTCCCTTTAATGGAATTTGAAGCAGTGTTTTAATTGAGCCTGTTGAACAGTATAAAAAAAAGAAAAAAAAAAAATCAGTCAGAAGCTAATAAGTTGCCTTCTGATACACAGAAGACATTTTTCTGTGGCGTTTCTTCACATCACAAAAGCAGAATCATGAAATTCACTTGATTCATAATGCCACTGGAATCACAAGATTGTATTTCTCCTTTCTGCTACTGTCGTATTGCTACTAATTTATTGCTACTATTACAATGCTATTGCTATAGCAATAATAATGATATTTAAAAAAAAATGTTTTACACATTAATATTTAATTAATATTTATTATTAAAACTTTGCCTAAACATTCACATTATTTCTAAATGTCAACATAAGGAAAATTCCAGAGACATAACAAACACTGACCCATTTGAACTTTTGGGCCTTGAAGATTCATTCAAAGAAATATAGCAGCTATGTTCATAGTGATGAGTAAAGCACTCTGAAGACTAAGCCAAAACTGATTAAAGTCTTCAGGATATATCTCCACTTTTCTACCACAGTTAAAAAGAGAAAAAGTAGGAAAGCAAAGTAAACATGTCAGAAATCCAGATTATGTGTTTAGCATGTAGCTTTTTTTTTTTTTTTTTCTGAATCCTTAATCGATATTACTAAGCTCAACAGAAAGAAAACAACTTTCACCACGCATTAAAGATTTTAGGATTATTTAATAAGGGAAGGTGTTGAACACACTAGTAAATTGTACATTTCTTAATGTGTATTGTTGGTGTGAATCAGAGAAACTGTGTTCACATGCAGATCAGCTAACAGGAAACAAGCAACAATTTATGTCCTTATGTCCCTATGTCCTCCATAGCTGAATTTTTTTGGCTCTTTTTGCTGTTGCTGTTTTTTCGTAAACATTTTGAACTAATAAAGTGCAATCACAGCTCATGAAGAATTATTTTTTATGCAGCTGGAAAGGAAAAGCATAGTGTTCTTTCTTTAATTCAAACACATTAATGAAGACTGCCCATGAAAGCACTAAAACCGAAGGCTTTGCTTGCGTTGGCACAATGAGACCGGCTGGCTTAAGCAAGGGCTGTTCTATCAGGCAGAACACCTCAGCTTCAGGCTCAATGGTCTCATATACCAGTGATGGGTGAGACTGGGTGAGTCAATCCCTCTCCCCACTCATTATTTTTATTTATCACTTCTATTCTTCTCCTACTCTAATTTGTATGATCTTTTGAAGCGAAGCGCAGGAGGATGTGTGAGTACTTCCATTAAAGTCCTGTAACACTGAACATACTTCCTTCACTACTTTGATGGTTTTAGAGAGCTCTGCTAGTTGCAAACCCTGTAAAAGTCATCAATAAATTAGATTTTCTCTTCTTTTACCTACTTGGAACAAGCAGCTTATGAAAGTCTCAATGTTTTGTATTTGACAATACATTTGGAGAAGCTCCATTCCCTCTTATTTGTAAGGCATGCTTTGAAGTTTTTTATAGCAACATTTTCTAAAAGGAAAAGCTAAGTTTTTGAATTATTTTTATTCCAAAGAGGCTGGATAATAGACCAAGCTGTACAAAGTTTATAACTTGTCGGCAGAAACTGCTGAGAATTTCTATTTTCTCTACCTTATGATTTCATGCAGTTAATTTTGTATCTCTAGTATTACCAGACCACACAACAAGGCTCATATGCCTGATGACATCTCTATTATCTGACCCAGAGTATATTAGTAGGGAATTTTTGTTTTGTTTATACTGGGTGTGCAGAGGATCTTGCACAATTAGATAATTCCCTATGATGTGTAAAGCCTATTTGTCTACAGCCTATTTGGCTACATTACTGACTCTTTAAGGCTTATGTGTCATAATTGTCATTAATTGCCACATGGCTTCTCAATATTAAAATCAGGAACACACTAGAGAAGTGTTCAGCTGTGCTGGAGTAACTGCTGTTTTAGTAAGGGAGAAAAAATAACTTCTTTTGCTTCTTTAACTTTTTGTTGCCTTATGGTGTATAAGACTAATGAGAGGGCACACTCAAAAGCTTAACAGGTCTTTTAAAGGTAACTACCCAGAGTTCATGTATGGCTTTCTATGTCAGGTAAGAATAAGTTGTCATCATCATTTACATGGTCTTAAAAATTCCCAGTTCCACCTGTGGAGGGGCACAGTGCCAAACTGTATTGCCTATGAACTCTCTGTCCCTCTGAGAATGAAAGTGTCCAGGTCTGAACCAGCCCTAACAGAGTAAATAAAGAGTTTGTTTAGCATTTGTCGCGGTTTAAGCTCAGTCAGCCACGCAGCCCTCTCTCACTCCCCCCACCTTCCACCCCCCTGCTCCTGGAGGCAGGGGGAGGAGAATCGAAAAAATGTAACTCCCATTGGTTGACATAAGAACAGTCCAGTAACTAAGGTATAACACAAACCACTGCTGCTACCACCAATAATAATAATGATAAGGGAAGTAACAAGGTAAGAAAATACAACTGCTTACCAACTGTCGACCAATACCCAGCCTTATCTGAGCAGTGATCTAGCCCTTCTGGGTAACTGGCCCCAGTTTATATAGAAGGCATGACATGCTGTGGTATGGAATACCTCTTTGGTTAGTTTGGGTCAGGTGTTCTGTCTCTGCTTCCTCCGTCCTTCCCCTCCTTCCCTGGCAGAGCATGAGACTCAGAAAGTCCTTGATCAGAGTAAACATTACTGAGCAGCGACTAAAAACGTCGGTATTATCAGTGGTCTTCCCAGGCTGAAAGTCAAAAACACAGCACTGCACCAGCTGCTAAATAGGAGAAAAATGACTGCTACTGCTGAACCAGGGACATTATCCACTCCTTATTCCATACCATTCACATCATGCTCAGATCCCACATTTTCAATGCAACATCACTCTTATATATACATACATATACATACATGCACACAGAGAAAGAGAGATCATTCCTTGATGCATGAACCAATCCCTATAAAGCTGCTGAGTACATCTGGTCCATAATGTCGGGCTCCATCTCTTGTAGCAGTCTCTCAGAGCAGAAGAGGCTGTCTGATGTAGTAAATCTGCCAGGCCTCCCCATATTTGTACTTCAACCATCATTCTCTATACCAAAGAGGCTTTAACTGCTTGGCTTGCTTAATTGTAGCACATTTCACACTCGTGACTAACCTGGGCAATAGTGTGCATTTCTAAGTCCACCCTTCGATCATGAGTCCATCTGTATGTTGCATCTCTGCCCTGATGGCCTGAGGCTCAAAATAATTCACCCTTCATTTCAGTAGTTCCTTCAGCTTTGTCACTGGGGACTCCATCCAGCTGCCTTCCATTTCCAATGCTTCCAAAACACTGGAGGGGGCCAGTGGGCTAGATACTTGCACATCCTGTCCCACACACTCTGCCACTCATGACTGTCCAGCATCAGGGAAAATCTCTTTGTCCTTCTATATCATCGTCTGACCCAAACATGACTCTGCTTAACTTTAGAGATCAGACAAAATGGCTGTGGCTAAACCACACTCTGTATGTGTGCCAACATGGTGATCCTCATCACAATCAGCAGGCAGGCCTCACGGGTACCCAAAGGCCATTCATAACCTTCTGAACTCTCAAATAATGCTGCTGTACTTGTCACTGGGGCTGTTGTAGCTGCTGTACTAGGAGTTGGAGTAGCTGCACTGTCTGCTGCAGTCGATGTTTGAGTAGCTGCTGTACTTTTCAATGGGATTGGTGTTTGTGCTGCTGCGCTTGGAGTTGGTGTAGCTGCATTATCCGTTGTAGTCAGAGGCTGAGTAGCTGCTGTACTTGTCACTAGGGTGTGTGGGAATGTCTCCCTCATAGGCTGACCACCCATGGAGAGGAAAAAGATGTATATTTGCTATACACTTCTATTATATACCTCCCAAAGTATAGAGGTGGTGATGATACTGGGAACCCAAGCCAGATCGATTTCATTATCAATGATTCTATTGTATTACAAGTCATAACCAAAAAGTACAATGAAATAAGAACCTTAGCAAAAGGCCCCCAGCCAATAAACACTAACACAGCAAATACCATCTGTAAGTAAGGTGTGACATGCTGAAACTGTGAGACCAAGAGCAACAAGACTGAGAGCCAATAAATCAGCATTGTGACAAATGACTATTAATCCAAAAAAAATGAATATTTATCACAGATACAATTAGACACACTCTGGTCAGATCTGTCATTATCTCAACCCTTCGTGCCCCACATTGAGAGTGAAAAATAACTGTTGTGGTTTAAGCCCAGCTGGTAACTCAGGACCACGCAGTCCTCACTCACTCCCTGCCCTTTCTCCCCATCACTCCCGGAGGGATGGGGAGGAGAATCGAAAAAATGTAACTCCCACAGGTTGAGATAAGAACAGTCCAGGAACTAAGGCATAACACAAACCACTGCTGCTACCACCAATAATAATAATGATAAGGGAAGTAACATGGCAAGAAAATACAACAGCTTACCATCTGCTGACCGCTACCCAGCCTGATTCGAGCAGTGATCGAGTCCTTCCGGGCAACTGTCCCCAGTTCATATAGTGGGCATGACGTGATGTGCTATGGAATACCTCTTAGGTTAGTTTGGGTCAGGTGTCCTGTCTCTGCTTCCTCCCGGCTTCCCCTCCTCCCTTGCAGAGCATGAGACTCAGAAAGTCCTTGATCAGAGTAAACATTACTGAGCAGCAACTAAAACCATCTGTGTTATCAGCACTGTTCCCAGGCTGAAAGTCAAAAACACAGAACTGCACCAGCTAATAAGAAGGAGAAAAATGTCTGCTACTGCTGAACCCAGGACAGCATTGCAGCAGAAAACAGTTTACTGTAGTTGTTCCTCAGGGACCACCTAGGAATAAAAATCACCTAGAATGTGATTTTTAATGGCTGGTTCTACACCATTGGGTCAATGATCATCTCTGCAAAGAGGGGCTACTCCTGAGAGTCCTCTTCTAGTCCCATGCTCTTCTACTTCATTTCCTGAGAAGGCGAATTATTGGTATAAAACTACACTCTATATGTCATTTAGGGATTCAGCCACCTTCTGTAAATCTTAAATAGCTTCAGTTGGTAAATTAGCATGGAGGTTTTTTTCTTTTTTTTTTTTTTCCAAATATTCAGCATCACAAAGGCTTTTGGTCCAGCTATAGTGTACATTGTGGATTTCCAAGGTTGCACGTTGGTTTACACCATGTTTGGTAATACATTTTCTGTTATTTTTTAAAGGTCCTCTGATTTCATACAGTGCTGGACTACTGCATATGCTACTGGATTCTCTCCGCCTCTCACATGCTTGTGAATTTGAAGAATAAGGTCCCACTCAAGCTGTACAGGTGGATTATCACCATGGAAACCCAGGCTGTTTCTTCCCAGTGGGGTGAGCACAAGGAGTCGATATTCACAGTTTACAAACAAACCAATCACTTCCAATAGAGGTCAGAGCTGCAGACAGAAAGCTTGGGGACCTTTCTGTATTTCCATATCTGTGCAAAGCCATCATATAGGTTCCTTGGGTGAAGATTAAACAGCTAGATTAAAATAAATTGAATTATTATCTCCTTCTCCCAATAATAATAATAATTAATAGTATTGTTAAATGTTTTACTGGGGGCTATTTTTACTCAGTTGCTTCTGTCCCTTGCAAAAATTATGATTGCTGCTTTGCCTCATGTTTCTTTCCCTGCCTTCAGAATGTCTTAATCCACATGAGTCAGTCAGCAGGGAAGCAGGTCTACTATGCATGCATATTTTTTTAAAGCAACACTTCTGGCAAAAGCTAAATGTCGAGATGTGCTGCAGTTGTATAGCCAGTTGTGTGACATTCTCACAGCCAGCAAATACATTGGTAATTAATTCAGCTTTAAAGGATTTGAGTCAGACTGTGAACTCATGAAAATCAATGCTTTTCTGCCACAATTGAAAGATCTGTGCCTATTTACCTCCTTTGCAGGCCCTAGACTTCTAAATTTGACATTTACATTTTAAACATCATAAATCTACAAGAGTCCTTAACTATGCCAGAATGTTTTAGTATCATGTAGAGGTCACAATGCTCATGCCTTAAATCAGGAAAACAATTAACCACTAGACTTTTTGAGGTCATCCATGAGCAGGAAAGTAATTAGGTCTAGATGCTCACAGATAAAAAATTAGATGACAAAATGCACAGATGGAATTTTCAAATAATGCTTAATAAGGTGAGATGCCTAACTCACATCAATTTTTCTGAAAATCAGACCTTTAAAGCTTAATTTTAAGCTTCCCCTTAAGCTTCCCCATTATGGTTTAAGAGTGTGTGAAAACTTAAGTATGAGCTTGAATGTGTTTCTTTTAGAAAGATTCTTTTATAGACAAAATCTGAAATACAGTCATCTTAGGTCAAGAGGTGGCAAAGGCAGTGATCATCCTGAATCAAGAGGGATTTTGTTGATGTGTTTTGTGCAGCAGAAGGCTGAACAATGCCCTTTTCTGACTGAGATTAGTTCTGGGGGACCTGCTTTCAAATGAGTTATTTCAAACACATGCGCATGTCATTCCAAAAGAAAAATACCTACCCCTGGCTGTGGTTTGTGAAGCAAGATGGATTGCTAGTCCCTTGATAAAGCTTTGTGCTTCTGTTTTAACTCAGTTCCTTTCTTCTCTGCTATGCTTATCTTCTGCTCTTACACCCTGCAACTGTCTGCAGTGGAGATATTAAGTATCCAAGATGAGGTAAAGGAAAGAAAAATGTGGAAAGATAAAAGTAGGAGTTCTCAGAAACTCAGGATAAATTAACTTGTCTATGTGGAGAGGAGGAAATGCAATATTTGATGAACTGTTAGCTAGGATTTATGTGGCCTAGGACAAATTGAAATTGCTGTATTGTTCTTTAAATTGACCAGCATGGAGCAAAAGGTGGCTCTTTGCTAGCATAAGAATTTTGACTTAAAATATCCACCATATTTCTCTGAGTTCACCCTGGAGTTCAAAATTAAATCCTTTTTTTGCACTGCATGCTTTCCAGTTCTCATTTTAGGGAACTCACCAGGAATGGCAATATATGACCACGCAGACACTAAAGAAAAGTTTCCTTAGTGGTAAGAATATGAATGAGACACACTGTTTAGCATGCATTACCTGTTATGTAAACAAATGTACATCCTGGAAATTTCTAGTTCCTTTGCAAGGAACTTTTTAATTTAAATAGGTTGTTTTTAGCATACACAAGTTTTAACTCTGACTTTATCTGTTAAATCCACTTTCACTAGTCCTCCTTACAGACAGCTGAATCTATCTGCATGTGGATAGGTCAAATCATCCATTTAGAACTTGAGTCATACATATGCTACATCATGACCAACAAAGGGATGTTAGGTTGGCAATTTTCTTAGCAATTGGGCTACCATTGGTAAAAAGTTAGCTACAGCCTATAGAATCATAGAATGGTTAGATTTGGAAAGGACCTTAATATCGTCTTGTTCCAAACCCCTTGCCATGGACAGGAACCCCTCACACTAGACCATGTGGCCCAAAGGTCTGTCCAACCTGGCCTTGAACACTGCCGGGTGTGGAGCATTCATAACTTCCTTGGGCAACCCGTTCCAGTGCCTCACCACCTTCACAGTAAAGGACTTCTTCCTTATATCTATCCTGAACTTCCTGCTGTTTAAGTTTTAACCCCTTACCCCTTGACCTATCACTACAGTTCCTAATGAAGATCCCTTCCCCCGCATACTTGTAGGCTCCCTACAGATACTGGAAGGCTGCTATGTGGTCTCCATGCAGCCTTCTCTTCTCCAGGTTGAACAGCCCCAACTTTATCAACCTGTCTTCATTATTTTCTCAGCCTTCTTTCTTCAGCCTGTTCGAGCATGGGGACACGGGGAGTTCTCAAGCCCCCTTATCATCCTCATGGTCCTCTTCTGGACTTATTCAAACAGTTCCATGTCCTTCTTATGTTGAGGACACCAGAACTGTGCACAGTACTCCGAGTGAGGTTTCACAAGAGCAGAGTAGAGGGGTAGAATCATCACCTTCAACCTGCTGCAAATGTTTTTATTAATGCAGCCTAGGATGCAGTTGGCTTTCTGGGCTGCAAGTGCACACTGAAGCTGGCTCATGTTCATTTTTACATCTACCAATACCCCCATGTTCCTTCTCTGCGAACTTCACATTACTGCCATGTTTTTTTTGAATATGATAGACAATGGCTTAGGAACTTCATTAGCCAGCTCATTCAGGACTCACAGATGGATTTCATCAGGTCCTGTGCATGGACTTGTGCACATTCAGATTCCTAAAATGATCTTGAACCTGATCCTTTCCTGCAGCAGACCTAAGGTCCTCATTCTCAAAGTCTGTTCCAAATCTTCCTTCCAAGACTTGAACAGTGTGACCAGAGCACTTGCCAGTGAAGACTGAGACAAAGAATTCTTTGAGAATCTCAGTCTTCTCCAAATCTCTGATAACCAGGTCTCCCATTTCCTTCTGTCGGGGGACCACCTTATCCCTACACTTTCTTTTGGTGGCAACACACCTACAATGGCCCCTTCTGTTATCCTTGACGTCCCTGGCCAGACTCAATTCTAACTGGGCCTTAGCTTTCCTGACCTGGTCCCTAACTTCACAAACAATGTCCCTTTATTCTTCCCAGCATACCTGTCCTCCTTCTATAAGCTTCTTTTTTCCTTTTAAGTTTTCTCAGCAGCTCCTTATCCATCCATAGAGCCCTCCTGGCCTTCTTTCCCCATTTCCTTCTTGACAGGATTTCACAAATGCAGTACTGAAGGTGCTAAAGCATCTTGGAAGTACATTTACATTATATTATTTATGTTTCTGCTCTCTCTGCAAAATGTGCAAAAGCATTTATTTTTACTACTATGGAAATATAAAACCAGCAAATTATGCCATTAATGTTAAATCTATTTCTGCTCTGTAATACTAGGATAGAATTGTTTTTATGTGACTTCAAGAACTAAGAACTTTTGAATGTTATGAATTTTCTCTCCAATACAGTATACCTCATGCTTTTTTATGGATTTAAATATTTGTATTTTGCTAGTCCAACTTGTTTCTTGGAAGTGAAACCAAATTCATTGGTTTGACTGGCTCTTGCACATATGGGAAATATTCTCCCCAGCTTTGCAGATTATTTTGTGAAAAACCTTGTCACATTTTTTATTACCTGTACCGACTCTGTGAAATGTGAGGAGAAACTATATCAAAAATTCCTTCAGAAGAATGTTGAGTGAAAGAGAAAGGAATTAGAAAATAAAGGAGGCTCTGGTACCTTTACTGCTTATTTTGAAACTCATATACATGGCAGTTTTGACGGGCTTCTAATGCAGATTTATTACTGGAATCTGCAGCTTGCTGTAAAATGCAGTCAAAAGAACAATAAAGAGCAATGCACAGGAAGTAAAGATGCCAGACAGTAAAATGGCTCTTTCTGAAAGCCTGCCTTTTCTCAAGCTTTTTCATGAACTTTTTATGAAGTTTCTAGAGTAGACCAAAATAATTAGGGAAAAATGACCTTGAGGTTTATGCTGTGTTCAGAACAGTGACTTGTCCAATCACTGTAGGAAAGGGTGGCAGATTGTGATTGATGTTTTTAGAAGAACTACAAAGTGAAGTGTATGAATGGTACCTTAGCTTTCTAACCTTGTATGACAAATGCAGGCACTGTGAGAAGCTCTTTATCCCCAGATGCTGTGAAAGCACATAGCAAATTTCATATGGATGAGCCTATGAGAAGACTATCTAAAGAGCTAATCTAAAATCTCATTTTCAGAGTTGATTCTGCTGTTTCAGAAGAGAACATACCCCTGAATATAGACCTTATATCAGGAGGATTAGGACGTCAGTGATTAATATGAATTTCATTTTTAAGCACGTTGTGGGATTTCTATGGCATATATAAAACACTGAACTTGTTGAACAGCATGTCCCTTTTCAATTACAGATTTAATGAAGAAATGACTTTTACAAGAAAAAACTCTCATGAGCTTGATATTATAAAAAGCTGCTTCTTTCCCCATTCCCTTGTTCATTCTCCCCCACTCCCCCCCTTAAATCAGGTACATTTTGTTGTCCTTGATGAAATAATAACATTTTCATTATGTTGCCAGGCTGCACCATATATTATAATGAACTGAACCTACTCTTGTCTCCCCTACCTTTATTTAACCCTCTGTAGCTCCACTAGCATCTTGGGAAAGGGAACAATTTTAGCGAACTCTAGTGACAGCCTTTAGAAACAAAACTGTACTTGGTTCTATGTATTGGTACTATGTTACCATTCCGGGTCAAAAGGGTTTGAGCATCCTGTTAGCCTTTTAACTTACTTTTAAGTTTAAAGGGATTTATATATATGATAATCCACCCTAAAGCTTTCAGAGCGAAACTGGGGCTAGCCAAGGCTTGGCACAGCACTAAGCTCCAGGATTTCTTGAATGGCACAAAGAAACGCAGAACACCAGTCCACTTGCCAACATCACCACCAAACCCCTTGATTTTCTTCCAGAAATACTGATACTTCAGCCCTATCAACATAAAAAAAATGTTCTGTTATCTGGGACTTTTGGCTATGACTTTCCATAGCAGTACTTTTGTGTATGCTCTTTTTGCCAGCTGCAGATGCTTCCCAAAGGAGAGTGTGGAACCCCCAGTCAAATTTATGTGCACCACCAAATAACTTAGAAATAAAAAGTTCTTATCCCACTTACGGTAACCCACAATTTCTGCCATATGTATATTTCTTTTTTTTTTTTTTGAGTGACATTTTATCAAGGTCATTGGATCTACTTTTGATCCCCACATATGGAACTTGAAGCCTGACTTCTATATTAGTCTAGAAATCATTTGACTGAGAAAGGCATTACTGAATATATCAAGGCATTTCATCCACATCTGACCTTTATGTGTGCAGTGTGCAAACTGATATGAAACACAAAACATAAATTCTTATTCCATTCCTTTCCATTCCTTATAATTCCTTCCATAAATATTCTTCATTCACTTCTTGAGCCTTCCTTTTCTTCGCCCATCTACACTTGGACTCTCCATTTTTTCAGTTAATGTGGAAGTGAAAATGGAGGATGGTTTCAGCTATGGGAAATGTTATCACAAGAAAAGGCCATAAATTTTCTCCCTGATTAATTGTCCACTGAATTCTGTAAATACAGAAAAATCAATGATTGTGAGCAATTAACTATTTTACGCTTTATTTCACTCTCTGAAATTCTGAACACTCATCTTCCTTCAAAATCAGAAAGAAGAATGTTAGAGTGAAAAATCCTTTTTCATAAAATACTAATGGTAAGGATGCAATATGCATGAAAGTTATAAAGGCCAGGTTCCTGTGGTCAAAAATGTATTGAAACTTCCAGCCATAGTTTCATAAATGGTGCTGGTGTTTGAATGCCAATTTCCAGGGAGTTATGAAAGAGCTCACATCACTTTTCAATAAACTTTGTTCTGTTCACAGTGTAAGAAGCCAGTGAAACTATAGGACTTCTTTTCCATATAATGCACTGAAATTGCCTTTGAAAATACATGCACAAAGTGCACACAAATAGTCTCTTATTTTATAGTTATTGCTGATATAAATGCAGAATGGATACCGCATACACAGAAATCCTTAGAAAAGAATCTAAGCAAGTCGACGGTCTTTTTTTTAAGTATCATTACCGATTTGATTTTGATGTGATAAAAAAAAAGATATCATGCTTGTTTCAAAATGAACACTCCTACTTTTCTAATCTGTAATGATTTCTCCATACATAGAATTTTTCCGTCTTCCCTAGAACAGGAGAGCTATTTGAATATGTAATTTTTGCATGTAGGTAAAGAATGTTTTTGTATTCCACAACTGTTATGAAGCTGCTGTGGAATAACTATGGACTTGTTTTTCTTCTGGACCACATCATGGAGCATGTGCTCTCATCTGTTCCCATGGGTGCTCTCCATGCATTGTGGGGCCAATAAAAACACATTGTAGGACTGCAGAAACTTTGGTAGGCTCAAGATGGCTGGCTCATAAAACCCTACTTATGCTCTCTTGCTCAGGATCTGATACTCATTTTTATTGGTCTCAGAGTGGATTAAGAATGGATTATGGTTTCATAATAAGTTATGGAGTTAAATCAGAAGATGTCTCTAACATAACTTCAGCACCATATATCACATGGCATTACTGAAATTTAACATAGTTTGGTGGGCTCATTAAAATACTTTTATAAATAGAGTTTTTCTGTGGTCACTTTATCTCTCAACTGTGGGTGTAAAGAACCTTGATGTGGAGGATTTCTCAGCTAGAGCAGCTGCAGGGAGAACTTTGAGATAGCAGAG
>JAOEHY010015642.1:0-21156 GCA_025447955.1 Psilopsiagon aurifrons | reverse complement strand
CCACCCCCTCTTTCCCACCCTCTCTTTCCCCTTGTTCCTTTTCTCCCTGTCATGTTTCTCCCTTTCTCTTTTCCCCTTTTCCTTTTCCCCCCTTTCCCTTTTCTGGCTATTTCTGCAAAATCCTTCATCTCTAAGCAGCAGCATCCCCCACCAGCCCACTTCCACCCAGCAAGGCTCATTCTCAGGCTGGAGAGTGCTGCTGCTGTACAGCTCACTGCTCAAACCTCATTTCCCATCCATGCTCCTGCCTCACTAGCACATCAGCCTGCCCTCCACATCATCCAGACTTTTTCCAGGTCTCAGTTAGTCCAAGAGGAGCCATGCAAGCAAAAAGCCTGCAGTGCTGTGGTGACTTTGAACACAGAGCCGGTTTCAGGTTGAAGCAGAAGCATCAGCTTCTCATCCCTGTGCAGTAGTTTGTGTGTCAGCAGCGTTCCCACCAAGCACTGGGGAGGCTGAGATGCTCCTCGATGGTTTTCCTCTTCTGCCAAGCACAAAACTAGTAGGGTGGAAAATACTCCAATAGTATAAACAGCCCTTGCCAAATAGGAACCAAGGAGTATACAAATGTTCTTCTTGATTAAATAGGCCTTCTCTGTTTACATCATGCCAGGGAGCTGTGACACCATAAAGGTAAGAGGGTAAGACAAAAAACACGACCTGAAAGAAGGCTACCAGATTAGGCTGTGAAGCCAAATAAGCGCTTACTTATTCCCCTTCCATTTTCGCTTCCCGTAACGCTTCAATAGAAACACAGCAACTTTCTGATGAATGCAGGGACAAATGATGGGATCACTTGCTGTTCCTTGGAGCAGTTTTAGTTTTGCCCCTCGAAGCAACAGGACGTTTGAAGATGTCTTCTCTTCTTCCAGGTTACCAGCCTGTCCTGCCGAACCAGCAGCAGGGGTTCCAGGGTCTCATGGGAATGCAGCAGCCGCCCCAAAGCCAGAACCTGATGAATAATCAACAGGGAAATCAGGTGCAAGGCATGATGGTGCAGTATCCAGCCATGTCGTCTTATCAGGTACTTGGCAGTCCTAAAAGAACACTGCTTTTCTTGGCAAGCACTTAGTTGAATCAAGCTTTCATAGCACAGAACGGCCTTATTACTTCATTAGGGCAGTGTGTGGCAGGAGGCCTGAGGATAAATAGGTTTCTAACTGAAATTGATTTCTTTGCTTCCTGTTTGTGTATTCCTAGTACTCCCGATTTTCATTCTGAGTTGGGAATACTTCAACTGAACGATTTATTGCAGCCTGCAGTGCAGGTAGAACGTCACAAAGGATGAAGGAGTTCTACTTCTTCCTGTAAAGGAAGTGAATTTAAAAGGAAGTAAAGACAAAGCGTTGTTGCTGGTTTGGTTTGGGGGCTTTGGTTGGGTTTCTTTTGCCAGTGCAGTATTGTTTCCTGTAATGAAGCCAAAGGCTTTGCTGATCCAGTAAAAATTACTCATCTGTGGAGACTGCGGCCAAGGATCTCAACATGCCTCTTATAACAAGCTGTAGCCAGATAGAATTCTGTCGTTTGAGGTTTGCGGAGAGGGAAGGCAGTGGCTTGTACCTGGTTTCTGTGAGATACACCAAGAACCTCTTGAGAGGGGCCTGTGCTTATGTTTCTTGCTGCTCCCTCTGGAAATTTAAGAATCTAAATGACATCAAATTCCTTTCAACAGATTGCACTGAATGAGCAGCCTTTCACCCTTTGCCCCGGCTGCTCAGAAAGCACCACAGCAACGCAGGTGGAGATGGGGGAATTGCTTGTGGGTAAAATTTCCCCCTTACATCTTCAGAATTGCCACGTTGAAAATGAATTTTAAAGGTTAATGGCCAAGTTAAAGGGTTTAGACCTTTTGGATGGCCTGGATACAACAGGGTTGAGTCTTCTGCTTGCCCTGATCCCAGAAACTCTTATTCAGCTGCATCATGACAGACCAGGTAGCAGAGGGATTTCTCCTGAACCCTTCTCTAACACAGTCCTTGGTGTGAGAACAGTTCTGAGCAGCAGACAGTGACACTTTTTGGCAGAACATCTTGTACACTCAAGTTCAGCTAGAAGGAAGGGAGGGAATACATGGGACCTACTTTAATTTGTTTAGTAATCACTATTTTGTTTCCTACTTCTTCCCTTATTCCTGCCTAGGTGCCAATGACCCAGGGTTCTCAAGGATTGCCGCAACAATCATACCAACAACCAATCATGCTACCTAACCAATCAGGTCAAGGAACACTGACAGCCACTGGAATGCCTGTCTACTGTAATGTCATACCTCCTGCCCCACAGAACAACCTACGGCTGATCGCCCCACACTGCCCCTCCAATAACGTTCCAGTTATTTCTGCCAGCTGCAGGACAAACTGTGCGAGCATTAACAGTGCAGGGTGGCAGGTCAAGTACTGACACTGGTTCAGTGTGGATATACGAGGATAGTGGTGCATTATCTGACTAATAACTCATGGCCTTCAAAGGAAGAGGAACACAACAGGATAATCAGTTGAGGACAGAAGTACTGACTATGTTCGAGTGATTTGCTGCTGGAAAAATCTGTAAAAAATCAAGAATTAAATAAATTTTGAAAAAAAAAAAGAAAAAAAAAGATGTTTGCTGGTTAATGGTGCATATTTTTGTCATGTCTGCTAGGTATGCCTTTATAGCTTAGCTAGTGACATGAATTCATTGAGGTAAGATTTTTTCCTACCACTGAACACCACTGTGTAGATTGTAATATCCCCAATTCGGATTAGTTTTGTACTTTGTGTTGAGTTTGTGAAGCTAAAAGTATTTAAAAATATAAGAAAATCACATTGTACCAAAGCTGTAATGGAAATGGTAAAATAAAAGAAATAAAAAAACAAAGAATTACTGAATGGAAGGAATAATTTATATACACTATAGAGGTTTTTTTATGGATATATACTGTATTGTAGTGCTTAATCACAATAAAGCTATTTGACCTCATGGAGAAAGGTCATGTTTCTACCACCTGCTTGGTTTCTTCTCTGTTTCTGAGTGAGTGAACTTCCCTTTGGTTCTGCATTGTCTTGTTCATTAATGATTATTGGGCTGATGGGAGTTTGATGTGAAGGTGATGTACCTGTGTCTCAGCATGCAGTACCATAAGAGCTAAGACCACTGCAGTGTAGGCACTAATAAGGTGTTCGGTGCAGGATGGACCAGATCATCTTCAACTAAGTATGTGCTTTTGCAATCCCTAGGACCTGTAATGTCACAAACACAATTCACCACTGCTAAAGCCTCTACTAAGTCATATCTCTTCAAGAGGCCGTACAACAGCTGTATTTAAGAAGACAAAGGACTGGCTGGAAGATCAGTTGCTATTGATGTAGCAATCACAGTTCTTCTGCCACATAGAGATACTCGACCCAGTTATTGCTGCTCCAAGTACAAAGCCATTTTGCAGCAAAAAGATGGCAACCCAAGTATCTGGTCCATCATGTTCAAGTGGTGGGGATGAACAGTGTCTTTGTCTTTTCAACCAAGCAGCACTGTGGTTGGCCAGGAATTGTTAGAACTTTGTTTTTATTTCCTGTGGCATTTCTCATCATTATGTCCATGTTCACCCAAATTCCCAGCTTGTTCTGATAAATTATTCTTCGTTCATAAATGCTGCATGGAATTCCCCATTCTGCTTCAGTGCTGGAACCATCTGAGTCTTAAATGTGTCTACCAGGCAAAAGCCTATGTTGTTTTTCACTTGAGCTGCATTTTTGATCAGTTTTAAACACCTTTAAAATACAAGTGGAGCACTACAGAACTATGCAGATGCTTCATGAAACAGCCTGAGATCCTTCTATGTGTAACATCTCTGTGTGTGTTAGTACAATTTTAGGTGCACCCAAGATGACAGCAGCCTGCAAGGCTGTTGATCATTGTTAACCTGAATGTGAAACAGGTTTTACTTTTAATTCTAAGATGGGTGGCTTTTCCTTTACACGCTTCTGCTGTTGAAGTGGAAGAGCTACTACCCATAATTAAAGCAAACATATTTCTTTGCAATGCAATGTACAGGTATCTTCCAGAGTTCAGTCTTTCTTTATGCATCTTAAAGTGTGGAATCCAGTCCTATGGGATTATAAGAAAGCCAGGCACTGAATTTTATGTAGTGTAATCACAATTCATTTCCTAAGAGACAGTCGAGAACATGAGCAGGTAAGTAAACACAATTCACTCCTCAATTAGATGTGAAATGCTTTGGCAGAGCCTACTGATTTTCCTTTTATAGATGGGGATACTGCATTTGAATTTTCCCTATGATCCTGATCTCTTGTTTCAGATGCCCTGCATTGTATGGCTTACTGCCTTTTAATGTTTTATATACTGTGGAGGTTTCTGTCCTATGATGACATATCATGGGGTTTACTGCTGCGGAATGACTGACAGGTGATTGAATGGGTGTCCTCCATGCAGGTTCCAGAGTCCAGCAGGAAGGACCTGCAGGTGACTTTGTGCAGGACAGGTTGTGTGCAGCCAGGCTGAAGGAGAATCAGGAGAGGGCAACCTCTGTGAATGCAGTGTCTGGAGAGAAGAGACCCATTGCTAATCAGTATATTTATTTCCCATCTCTTCTCTGAAGCACTGCTGTTACCTTATTGATCTTCCTTCTTTTCAAAGAACTCTGAATGCACTGCCTGGTGGAAAAAAATCTGCTCTCAGCATCATCAGTCAATGGCAAGCTGGGCTGGAGGTCATCTCAGTAGTGATGGGGAAGGGAGTTGATCTTGCTCTTGTAAGGAGAGCATCTCCCTCCTTGTGTGCTTATGCCACTCCTGGTCAGCATATCCTGTGACTGACCATGGTCTTGACAATGATGATGGCCATGAGCTCCCATGACTTACCTGTCTCTGCAGTTCAATGACCAGCTTGTGTAATACCCGTAGGTGGCTGTGGGAACAGGGATGCTGCTGACTGAGCTCTCAGCCTTGCAGCAGCCTATGCCTGCACATAAATACTGCTTCTTGCTGAAATGAGACTTTATTGTGTGAAATTGAGCGGTTTCAGGAGAAGGTTATAGCCATCCACCCCAGCATGGCCTACATCCTCTGATTGTCTCACTCTCCAAAGACTTTGAATCTCCTTAGGCATATGAGGAAACTGAATTTGATCTCCCTCAGCTGTGGAGAGTGCCCTAATTATTCAGGTATCCTATACATGGGGGAGAATCTCACTTGGTGGTGCACAGATTTGCTTTATGCTGAAGAATTTATACTCGAAGGCAATGAAGTAATTCTGTGTCTGTATCAAGTGAAGCACAAAAATTATTCCCTGATTTTTTTAATCATACAATATTTTCATGTCTTTCTCCTAAGCTTTGTGTTCCTCAATAGAAGTCTTCTGAGCTGGATTGGTTGGTGGCCTTCTGCTCTTAAAGCAGAGGTGTTTCAGCATTGTCAAAGGGGAGGAGGAGTTAAAAATAAGTGACCTGGAAATGCATGGAACAAAAACTGATAGATGAAGCTCAGCACATTGTTCTCAGTCCTTTGAAGTCCTTTATAGCACTCTCTGTAAGAGGGGAGCTGTCACACTCACCCGGTCAAACTTAGTTCAAGCAGCTTGGCAATAGGTCACCTTGGATTCAGAGTCCATCTCACAGCAGTGATGTACAGGGCATGCTCCTCTCCTTCCTTTTCTCTGCTCATCCTTTGGAATTGGGCAGGCTCAGCCTGGTTGCGGTGCTGGGGACTGTTTGCATTTTCCTTTTACCTGCTCCGTACTTGCTTTGGCAGTTGTATATTGCTTCTTCCTTTTTTGTATGCTGAAGCTGATGGAAAGCTCTCCCAAGGCCCCTCACAGACTTAATTTACCACTGCTTTTTAAATGACATTGCACTTGGAAATGAAAGAGGCATATCCTGAATTAAGCTGACTGCAACAGTTGACACTGATCAGCCTTTTAGATGGGTCTGATTCGTTTGGGCTGTAATTTGCAGATGCTGTACATCCTAATAGAAGCCAAATGCCATTTGCTCTTGTTTTGCCCTTTGTGCTGCCCAAGAAGTCAATGAGTTCTTTCTAAAACTGCATTCCCTTACGTTTCTGTTTAGCTCTGTGTGAACAGCTTCCTTTACTGAAGGAAGACTGCATGAATTATTGCAGCAGCAAGGAATGGAAGTGTGTGGCAAGGCTGTAGCATGCCCAGAGCCTCTTGCTCTCTGCCCCATGAGCTGCTGTGCAGTATGGCCCTGGCATAGCCATTGAGTGTTCCAGTGCCACTGTTCACTGGCATTCCCTGAAGCGATGCAAAACACACACTGGTCAGTGTCCTTTCGGCTCACAGGGCTGTTGAGCTATGACATGTGTCGACCCTTTGGGCTATATAACGGTATCTCCTTTCCTCCTTGGGTTTTCAAGGAATAATTTTGGAGGCTGCAGATTTAGGAAAAGAAGTCAAAACCTCTTTGCCTTTAATGCTGCAGATGCAAAAGGCAGTGATGGAAAGGAAATGTAAGTAGAAGACAATGTTATAGCAAAGAGATATGTCCCCCCCAGTACAGACATTATTTCCACTGAACTCTACTGGATACCTCCCGAGAAGAACACTTGAAAAGGGCCTCTTGGAGTGCTGTGTATCTTGAGATAAAAAGCAGACCTCACCGTTCCTAAGGCTACCTGGGGTTTTTAACCCTGAGGGTGAATCATATGGGTGTGAATCAAGGCACTTGCCATACCCAGGTTTTGCTTGCAAATTGATGCCAGATCATCCCGGCCATCAGAAAAGCCTGCTTTTATGTACATGGCAAACAGCTGAACATGAAACACTTTGGTAATTTCTGTGGTTGCAGGTAGTGGCCTCTGAATGAGGTAGGAAAGACAAGAGAGTTGGTAGTAGACAAGGCTGGAAATTCTCTGCTTAGCTCCTGTTAACTTTGCTCTCACCAGGATCAAATCTCATTGCCAGGTGGAATTTGTGGGGAAAAGAGCTCCTGTGCATGCGTGTGTGTGAAAGAAAGAACTTTCGTGGTGGAATGAAAGGAATTGTTTGTTTTTTCCTGAAGCATTTCCTTTAAAAACAAAGGTTTTACAGAATTCCTTGTGAACCTGTTTTCTCGTGCTTCTGTTTTCCACGCTCAGCGTTGCTGATTCATTGAAGGCATGGTTAGTCATGGGCCGTGCTGTCAGGAGGTGGGTGGTCATGGTACAGTGCTTTGATGTGCAAAATTCCATGCAGTTATTTGCACAATAAATGATCTTATCTAAGAACCAAGGAGGGGAAGAAAACCTGACATTGAGATCGAGCTTTAAATTGTAAATCTGGACAAATTCTGCCTTTGAGATAAAAAAGCTCCTCAAATACATTAGAGAATATTTCCCCAGGGGAAAGGAAACAAATCACTGTCAGTGCCTCACACCATGCCATCCATTGTAAAGGCAAGGAGATCACACCTTAAAGTGCTGGGTATTTGTAAGCTTCCTATAAACAGCATTTAGAGCAATGCACAACCAACCTTATTAACAGGAAGTGAAACAGAGGCCAGTGAGCACCCAGAATCTCCCTGACCCAAATTTTCAGTGAAGGCCATGTCCTGACCACCCTTAAGCTTGAGGTGAGGTTTCTCTCGTGTGGAGCAAGCCTGAATGAATTTGCATGAAGCTCACATGTGGCACTTGAGCCAAGCTGCTGCTTGCATTAATGGCCACTCTTTCATTTTGTTTCATCTGTACAGCGTGCTGCAACTCAGAGCTGCTTCAGGCATCCTCAGCCCTGCTTCCTACTGGGTGCATAAGCCTGTTGGGCACCATATTCCCATGACTATGGGCTATGCACAGGTTGATAGTTCTTTTATCAGCATGGATATCAGGAAGCCACATGTCATGGGGCTTGCTGCCATCTTCCACCAAGCTGAAATTAACAGGGAGTGTTTCAGAAAGTACAAAGGGGTCCAAATTGTACATAGCACACTCAGGTAAGTCTGAATGGCTGGATAAATCTGGATCCTTCCCGCTGTCCTGGTGATGGAGAGGGAGGAGGAAAAGGTTTGGTTCAAGTATTTCTTGATTTTTATCTTCGCAGCCCATTGGGACTTGAGGATTATGTGTAGTTGGCACGTGGTGGAAGAGGTTACTGATGTTGTGTGCATAAAGCTGTTGGAGACATCAGAGCTTGTCACACAGCAGTGGAATGAGCTCCGGACAGGAAGCATTCAGAAAGCATAGGGAAAAAATTGATCTGAGAGTTGTTTTATTATTTATTCATGTGCTTCTCTTCTCTCCCAGACTGGGGTTGTGTTTGTTAGAGAGCTGCCTTACTCTACAGCAGATGCTCTGTGGTACAGGACTAGAAGTACGGCCCCTCTTTGCTTCAGAAATAATTGGGGTTTGGATCCATGTCGTTTGAGGGATTTTGGAGTGGGAAAGCTAATAGTCTGAACAGACGTGCATATCTGGTTAGCCAAAATGTCTGTTAGGGAGAGTAACAAATGGTGTTGAGTGTAAGTGTGCAAGAGGGAAGCTGCAGAGGACCCTTCTCGCGTAGCTGCAATTTAGCCATAATCTCATTGATGACACCATTCATCCCATCAATAAAGTTTGTTTCTGTAAAACAAGGAGTGAGGTGTAACTACAAAGGCACAAACAGTTCTTCCAAAGCGCTTTTTGTGCAAAGAAATGCACCTGTATTTGTGAGAACTGAAAAATCTCTTCTGCATTCAAAAGCAGCAGCAATACCTGCGAGCAAGCAGAAATGCCAAGGTCTTTTTGCTCAGCTCTGCTGTGATGAGCTCTGTGGATGCTGTGAGTGGCTGAAAGAGGAATTTCATTGCATCTTTTCTCCCCTTCCTCTCTGTACTGCTTGTTCCAGGTAAACAGGCCTGTACTGCTGGGAGCTGGAGTTAAAGGGGCTTTGAAAGATCATCCGCAGAAAACTGATGACTTGGATACAGTAGGAGAGGTGTGATGGTCACTGGTTTTGGGAGCATGCGGGGAGGCTCAGGGCAGATGGAATGCTGCTGTTTGCTCTGGGCATGTGTGCCGAGCCCCTGGGGAACAGTGTGGCAAAGCCACTGTAGCTGCTGGCTAAAGCATGGAGCCTGCCATTGTGCTTGCTTGTGCAGGCACATGGGTGACCTAGTACCGATGTGGCATGGAAGTGAACTCATATCCTAACTGCTTGTTCTTGATGCCTATTATGGACACTCTTGCGGTGCTTTTTGTACAGTGGAAGCATGAAAAAGCCAGTGCTGGCCACACACAAGGTATGCCCCCCAGGGAGGGCATTTCTAATATCAGCAATATGTATCAGATCAGTAGGAAAAGGATTCCTAACACTCTGGCACCCTTGAGGTCCAGAAGGGAGATGAAAGAGGTGCTAATAACCACACTGTGGAGCTGTGTTTGTGGGAGGGGACCGATCTTTTGAGCTCACATAGAAACACAGGCAGAAAAGACACCATTGACGATCCTCTGCTGTGCTACCTACAAAGAGTATTTCCCTGTGCTGCTGATGATTTCGATAGAAGAACAGCTATTATGCCCAAGTTTTCACAATAAAGATGTATCCTTTACAGAGATCTGTAAAGATGCAGTATTCTAGGGTGGAATCAATCGCTCTGAGCAAGTCCCCATTCCTCTCTCTGTTGACAATACGGGAGCCAAGATAATTAGTGCAGCTTGATATCTAACTCCTAGGTGGTGAGAAGTGGGATAAATGATACCCAGGGCATAGAAATCATTCCAGGCAGACCAATGACAACCACTGGATTGCCAGCACCTTGCACCAACTGTCATTAAAACACACACCTCCACCCCCTGATACATTACCAAAGTGGAGCACAGCCTCTTAAAAATGAATCAGTGCAGTGTGTCTCATGGGTGGCAGCTGGAGAAAAAGCTTGGAGGTCTGGGATGCTCTCTCACAGAATGGCTTATTTCTGAAACAGATTAGTAAGATCCTGAGCTGCGGGAAGAGCAAGGGAAGTGCTGGGATGTGATCTTTGCTGCTGACAGCTAACGGAGCGAGGGTTTCCAATTCAGTGCACCGTGCCTGTGAATCCCAGAAAACCAAGGGTCACAGCCATTCTGGTTTTCAGTCTATTACTCCCTGTATTTCTTCTCAACAGCCAGTTATCTGTGTCTGGCTTCTGAGCTGGTCCATTTCAGAGTGAAACGGTGGCTGGCAGCTTGTAAGAGAATCTGGGTCCCACGCCAGCCTATGCAGGGAGTTAAGACCCTGACAGCAGAACTCCACGTTGTTGGTGGCTGTCAGATGGCAACAAATGTCATCTGTGAGCCTGACTGCCTCAACAGATGCACATTCCTGTCAGTCAGTTTTGGTTCGCATCCACACTTAGCTTGCAAATAGCACCTAATGCTGATGGCCCTAGACTGCAGCTATGTGACCTTCTGGCCACTTGTGTGGACCGAGCTGTCCTGGCATCTGCGAAGCTTGGAGTCGCGACAAAGCAGGCATCCAGCTCAGTAATCTGCTGCGACACTTGAGCCTGCATTTGTCTCTTGCTTGCTTACAGCAGCCAAAGCAGGCATTAAAAGCCCCCTGTCCCTGTGGCACTGGAATCTGGAGCCATGCTTCAGGAGACACCATTGCCTCCTCCCAGCCAACACTGGTAACTGCTGGGCAAAGCCCAATGCTGAAGTAAGCTGAAGTGAGCAGTGTAAATATTGCACACACTCGGCTTTCAGAAGCAGCAGAGCCCTCTGGGGATGGGCAGAACAACTTTGCCAGCATTACTTTTCTAATCTCAGTCACAGCAGATGTGTTCTCCCCAGAGCAACAGCAAACCGGAGCAGTGTCCTCATGGGTCCAACTGAGGGTGGTGGCAATGCAGGGCTGAGAGGCTTCTCCATGGGCAATCCGCTGGGCTTTGGTCATAGACTCATAGAATGGTTTGGATTGGAAAGGATCTTACAGGTCATCCAGTTCCAACCCCAATGCAATGAGCAGGGACCCTTCAAATAAATCAGGTTGCTCAGAACCACATCTCTCCTTGAATGTCTTCAGGGATGGCAGTGCACGTAAGACAGTGAAAGCACTAACGTCGACAAGGGCAAGTATAAATAATTAGTTAATTTAGTGTTGAATGATTTGATTTCTTCACTCGTTTTCCTTCCCTTCTTCTGATGTGTTTTCTCAGCTGTGCATTTTCCTTGAAATGCCATTGACCATTGAACATCAATTAGAAGAGAAATGAGGAGTTGTTTTTCAAGCACTATCACCGTCTCTGAATTTCCCTCTGAATTTTGTAGATTTTCAACTCACCACTTCCCTAAGGTTTTCTTTCTTTAAAACAATATTCACAGCTACAAAATGGTCTTGGAAATAGAATGTGCTATTAAAAGTATAAAAACCCCAATACACTGGAAAACATATTTCCCCCCTGACAGAAATTATCTTACATGTTGTTGGCACTCAGGCTGGCTAATATGCCTTTGGTTGAAATACATGAGATACCAAATGTGACTTCAGTCGGCGTGTCCACTTCAAAGAGCAGTATGGTTGGATGTGTGCTGTTGTGCTGTCCGTTGCAAAACACAGGCAGGAAAACTAGGGGCTGGGTTTACAAAGTCCTTACAATTCCCTGTTTTACACAAAGTGGTGCCAGTGTGAGCTGCAGCTGTGAACCTGCACTAAGGACCACTGCTTTGCACATCTGTGGCCATCTTTGTGCACAGATTCAACTCCCACAGTGTGCTGGAAATAGCAGTAGTGGCATGGACATCCAGGAGAATGAGGATGGCTTTGGATGTTGATGACGTGGAGCTTCATAACTGAACTCTGGGTTTTTGCTGCTAATTCTTGCTCTCTTTTACTGAAAGCCTTAAAATTCCGACCCTCTCTCAGGGAAGTGCTGATTATCCAGCAAACCCTCACTAATAGCACCAAACTCTCGATACTAATTTTCCCCAGATGTTTCATTGTACACTCCCTGTGGAAGGAGGCAAGCCTCATCATTTCTTAGCAGATGGAACCACTTGGGTGAAGAGGTTTGACCAAGATCTTGCAGCAAGTTGGCAGGCAACGAAATAAAATAGAGAACAAAAAGAGTGCAAGAGTGCAAGAGAGGTGCAGAGTTCCTCCCTGTAGCTGATGTTAAGTCTAGGAGACATCAGCATGGTAATGCTCGAGGCTATGATGAATTCCTCATCCCCAGTGTTGCAAAGGAGGGTGCAGAATGAATCCCAGCAGTAGGATTCATGCCTTGCTCATTCAGAGCAGCTTAACTTCAAAGGCAAGGAGCAAAATCTGTGTGGCTCTACCCCTTCCTTCTCTTACTGTACTTCTTTCCTCAATTCATTTTTTCTCCTAAGAGGTGGATAACAGGGTCGTTGATATATTGGCAACAGGAGAAATTCAGCTTGGGCAGCTTATAGGGCCTGACTTTTCAAGATGACAGGTTTTATATATATGTATAGACAGATACAGCTATAGATATAGATATATAGATAGACATTTGTTCTTTTGGTTATCTCTGAAATAAAGTTGTCTGAAGTTAGGAGTGTAGAAAGGCTTGAGAGAGCTGAGAAAGCTCAGAAAAGATGGACAGATGTGATTTTCTTAACTACCATTGCTCTAGTGAAATAAATCAAAGGCAGCTTTAAAACTTCCCTGCTTGAGCTTCTCTTCCCCTTCCCTCTCCCTGGGGTTTCTGTTTTAGAGCTCTTGGACTGATTTGTTGAGGCAGATCAAAGGATAAAATATTTCTCAGCTGGTCTTATTTCTCTCACTGAATCACAGTGGCAGGAGACAGGCATCTCATTACAACTGGGAGAGGGCTCCCGTGAAACCAGCTTCATTACAGCTGGGAAGAAAAATAAGATTCTGCTGGAGCCATAGTTCAGCCTCACCATCACAGCAATAAACTATTTTAGAAAGAATAAGTAATGTCACACTGCTTCTCATTAGGGTATGAGGCTGAGTGTTAATATGATGTTAAACACATCTGAGCAGTTCTGTTTCTGCCTGGCACCGTGAAGCCTTTGAAGTACCTCTTGGGTTTGCCCAGTTTCAAGCATGTTTCCCCTGTGCTTGTTCCTTTTCTTCCCTCTTCAACAGTGTTTCAGTGAACAGATAGGGCGAGAAGGGGGTTATGCACCTCAGCAGCTTATGAGCCTTCTCCAGGTGCTGATTGATTTGTAAGGCACCAGTAAGTACCGGGTCCAGATATGTTTTCAGGGTGGCTGAACACGGTTATCTGAACCCAGCTGTGGCTCCTTGTGGCTCCTTAGCTTTTCCAGGAGTGCATTGTAGTATAAACCAAGAAACTCAGCACCAGCAGAATCCAGTCCTGTTGCCTGTGACCTTCAGGCTGACAGCATCTCAGACCAAGCAGTTCAGGAGGTTACCTCTTGCTGCAGACCATGTGAATGGGAGTCTTTTCACCAGCTCCTGTCAGCGAAGGGGCAGAACAAGCTTTCCCCCTTCGCTCCCTGCCCTTGTTCTTCCCCCAGCACAAGCCCTTAGTAGTGCCAAAAAGAGGAAAAATCCCAAACCCACATTATTTTAACCAGGGTCCATGCTGCGGTTTGCTCACGGCTCTACAGGCTTTATGGATGAGGCAGTGGAAATGATGGCTCCATTCAGCAGCAGAGCTGGTCTGTGAAATTATCCCCTGAAAGAATTTCAATCTCAAAGAAGTGCAAAGAGAAGAAATGACCCGAGGGAAATAACCCAGCTAAGGCCACAGTTCACTGGCAGGGATAAGAACAGATTTCAGGTCTCCTGATGCCCAGCAGCATGCAAGAGGGCTCATTGGGATTTCCTGTATGCCAGCGGTACTCTTTGGTAGCTCCTTCATCTCGACTTTCCACCATGCTCCCACATGGCCGCATACATCAAGGTTGTCTGTGGGGCCTCTGACCAAAGTTGGTGTCCTTGTGGGTGCATTTTATGTATATGTAATAGCTAAACACATATAAAAGCATCATGAAGAACAGTGGTACTTTGTGCAAATACAAAGCTAAGCATGAAAACAGAGGAAATGTAGCTTAAAAGGAACCTTCTTTGTCAAGGAATCCTGTCCAAAGCACTGTGTCACCCCGGTGCTTCCATCCAGGGATGACAATAGAACCATTCTGTCCCTCTGCCCCTGTGTGCATGGTTCGGAGCCATGCCCACTCAATGCTTAGGGACCATCCAATCTCCAAACATCTGCCTAGATTTTCTGAGGTGACTGTAGCATAGATTTGAGCTGATATTAAACACAGATGGTGGGGCCTCTGTAGCATCAGGAGTTGATCCAAATCTATGTTTTCTTGACTGTGTTTCATAGTTGGTGTTCAGCTACCCCAAGAACACCATTTTAAGTAGCTGAGCAGGCACTTTGATGCTTGAAAAGCTGTATCAGGAGCAGGTACCCACTTCATGCATCCTACCACCAGAACTGACCTGTACCCAGGACCCAGTTCCTGCTCCACGAGCACTTCTACAAGAGGCTGGGGCAGGGAACCAGAGTTTAACTAGCAGCAACTGTGTCAGGGTCCCCACATGCTGCCTTCTCTATTCTTACAGGAACATTCCAAAATCAGAAAGAGATGGGGAAACATCTTAGTCAACTGTTGTGCTTTTGCTCATGAACCAAAGCTTTGAACAGATATACCTCAGAGAAATGCTAAGAAGCACAAAGTCTATTCCACAAACATCCTTCAGTTTTGCTATTGTTTCAAGGGGACTTGGGTTTGATACTCTGATTAAGGCTTGACTCAGTTAAGCGCCAGCTGCAGGTTGCTTACAGCCATTGGTGCTGATGGGGCAGCTGTGTATAATTGCTCTTCCTGTTAACCTAGGTTCTTTCTTCCAGAAGGAAGCAAAATGGTGGGCAGAGAGGTAGGAGCCAGTCCTGGTTCATATTGTTATTATATCCTGTAATTCTGGTGTCTGAGAAGGGATGGTTTGGGATTGGTTTGCATGTTGGTACAGCAGGGATAAACTTTTCCTACCGTAGTAAACAGGGGCACTGCATTAATGAATTGATTCACATTGTGAAATAAGAGCTTTGAGGGTGATAATGTGGGTGCTGGGTGGTTGGGTTGTGAGCAGTGGTGCAAAGTTCCTTTATGTTCCAAAGCTTTTCCTTGCATTACATCAAATTTGGGTCCTTGCCTTTTCCTTCTAAGTTCACTGGTCCTCCTGTTACAGGTCTTATGAGACCTCAGTGCAGGGTGTTGCTCTAATCCTACTGTTGTGTAGCCTGAGTCCCTGATCAACCCTATCTCTGCAGTCCTTGAGCTTTTCCCCACTCAAGTTCACACCCTGCTTGCTTGCTCTTGTCTATTTTGGCTCAGTCCAGCTGCGGGGCAGAGCAATCAGCTGCAAAGGGCTGCTGCTGTGTTGAAATCAGTGGTAGATGCTCTGCAGCTGCGATGGACTTGTGGGCTTGCCCTCCCAGAGGTGCCTTTGCGGGTATAGAATAGGAGCTAAACAGGACCCATGACTGTCTCAGCAATGGAAATCCTTAATGTGAGCACAGACATTACCATTTCTAGAAATGTCCTAGCAATGGTGATCAGTGAAAACCTGCTATGTGCCCTTTTGTGGGCAGTATTTGCTGCTTGCCTTTGCTGCTCTGAAGTTCTCTCTGTTTGCTGGCTCCCCACAGATCTTTAGGGGATTTGTGTGTGTTTGCTTCTCTCTATATTTTAATCTTCTGAATGCTGGGCATCCTTAGCTTTTCACTGTAGGGAACAGCCAAAGTAGAAGCAGCGCTTTCTCTTTTAAGCACATAGCTGTGATTTTTTAACTTCCTCCTAGCACAGAGGACATTAGCAAAGGATATAAAAAGAACTGCAAAAGTAGCTGTGTGCATTAGAGTGCATGAGTGATTACAGAATTGAGACTGCAGATCTATATTCACTTATAAGTACTGCACATGTACTGCTGTGGCCTGGGCTTGTGTGTTCTGCTGCCATCTCTTTATGGGTTATGCAAGACCTGCATGCTTCACTGTGCCTTAAGGCACCCTGAACAAACAAATACGAGCTACTCTGGCACTGCTTCAGATAACATTGTCTTTTCTTTCTAATGCTGCAACTAGTAATTTCTTTGCACAGTGGAAAACTCTGTAGCCTCGGTGGGAGGTTGGCAGTATGCAGTTCCCTGTCTAGGAATAACTTTCAGAGGCTCACTCCCTGTTTATTTCTGGTTTGTTTCAGAAGGCTTTTTTAAATCATATAAAGTGAAGCTGTGGGATTCTTTGCCCCGTGCTGCCACTGATGATCACAATTTATAGGCAAACTCCTGGAAGAAAGATTGGATAATATGTAGAGAAAGGCACTGTCTCTCATTCAGAAAGTCCTCTGAGCCTTAAATCCTGAAACAGTATTGTGGGGAAGGCACAGGAAATGCTTTCCCAGCCTTGTACTCACCCTAAAGTGCTTTTTTCAGGCTCAGAGATGGAGCCAAGTGCTGGATTGACTTTGCTGTGATTCAATACAGCCTGTGTTCTCCTTCAGTCTCAGCAGGTACCAGGTTATTGTTGAACTGGCAGTAAGGTCATCTAGGCGAGCTAATGTGGCATGAATCTTGTTGTGTACCCCTTTTTGCTAATGTGTAATTGTAAGACTCTATCAATGTCATCTTCTGTGCCTGTAGGGCGCCCAGTGAAACACATGAAACCCATTTCTGATACAGCCCCCTCAAAACTTATTATTTACAAGTTTATGAACCTGACAATGACTCTCCCAATAACACAGAATATCTTGTTTAGCTAAAACAGCCGTATGGATGGCCAACAGCTTCCCACATCCAGACTGATTACGGTGGCAGCTGATAAAACGGGACTTGACCTATTTCAGACCTCATTGAATTTTTGCCCTGGGTAGCAAGAGAAGTAATTTAGTTTAAATCATATTGCTTTCTTTTTTCAACTCCACTCCTAGCCCTTATGTTCTACCCAGATCAATAAGAGGGAGAGTCTCTAAACAAGATCCTGTTAAGGCAATGACCTTAAACTTCAGGTGAGTTTAATAAGTCAAACAATTGTTTCTCTGAGGTGCTTTGCCCCTGCGTGGACCACGGGCAGATGCAGTTAGCATTGAATTCAGAGACTTTCCTCATTGGTATCAGCAGCAGTCTGAGGAGTTATCTTTATACCAATATGCAGGGACTTTGTCATCTTGCAGACTTCTCTTAAAGCATTTAGAAAGTGGTTTATGTCATTAAGTCATATTGAACTTCTGCTGTGCCTGAAGTATATCCAGTTCCAGATTTCCCAACAGGCGGTTCTCGGGTTCAAAAGTACCAATTCATCATTGGTTGAACTAAGCATAGGTTTGGAAAAAATAGAACAGATAACCCCCCCACAAATAAGCACAACCACCACCCAGCCTGGGAAAACAGGGGGGGGAAAGCCACCCTTTGAATTTTGTCTTCAGATACGTTGGCCTAGAATTTACTAACTGTGGGTTCTAAGAGAAGAAGCTGAAACCATAACGCTGTACTTTGCAACTTTGAACTGAGGAATTTGGTCTGGACTTTTGTGAAGGGGTTGTTGGGTTTGGGGTCGTTCCTCATTTTATGGCTTTCTTGAGTTTGCTACTTTTGTTGGGCTTTTTTCTTATTTGTCATTAAAATCAGGGGTTGGTTGGGCAGAGGCAATACGCAGTTCCTGCAGTTCCTTGTATAAGGTAGGACTGTGTTTCTGCCTGGGTAAAAGAGGTAGCCATCTAGGACATCAAAAGAGGATGTCACCAAAATGAAGGGCCTGCAGCTGGTTATTGTCTTGGGGGAAGTTTCCCTTCTGCAAGAGAAGCAGTGCAGGTGGAGTATGGATATAATCCACAGCAGGGACATGGAGGAAGAGAAGAAAGAGTGGAGAAGGGGGGGAGAGTATGTGTGGGACATGATTGCACCCCAGCCTTCTTTCTTCACCAGGAAATCTGCATCCAGGCATTGAATTCAAGGAGAAACTCTTCTGTTTGTTGTGATAGCTGTAAAAGAAGGCTCACCTGGGATGTTTTGCCTTCACAAGGCTAGCTGGGGTCCTTCTGCTTGTACCTTTGCATGGCAGGGCAGAACTGGGCTCCTTTTCATACAGCTGTCCTATGAGAACTATTGTTTCCTGTAAATCATCCATGTTATGACCTTAGGTATTCTATATGGTAGTCATAAGGCAGAAAATTATGATCTATTTCTTATCCAACTGTCTGCCCTGTAGAAAATGAGTGTGTCTGTAATTGGGCATGAAGTATTTTAAATTGGGCCATCAAACGGGCTGCATCTGTTGTTCTCCTTATTATTATTCATTACACAATCACAGCCACTGATGTTGTGTTTTCATTAATTTTTCTATTAACTTTTCCCCATCAATGTGATTAAAGATTCATTAATCTGAAGCAGAGCAAAGCAACCTGCCACCACCCCCCAAACCTGAAGATCGGATCAAAACTGTCCTGAGTATGACATTAAGCAAAAACTGATTCAGCCTTTTAAAAATGAGGTATCTCTGTAAAGAGATATGTTAGCAGAGGATTAGCTGTTCAAATGGTCAAGTCAAACAAGGCATAATCAGGGCTAACTTTACGCCTCCTCCTCATTTTACTTCTCCCATCTGTGATTTCACCACCCTTTAGATGGGAGCTGAACTTAGTACCAATTATCTTGTACCAATTATCTGTGTATTTAATTTGGCCATACAATTGGCAGACACTTCCAACTCGGCTAATTTTTTATATGCTATGTATTTAATGGAGCTGAAGGATTTTTTTTATTCCCTCTTGTTATAGCCCTTTAAGAAATATGTGTGCTCTCCTGCCTCCTATCTCTTTCTGACTGCAATGAGCCATGTTGCCTTTAAGTTGGGACTGTTCCTAGCAGCTTGTGGAGAATGGCGAATGATGGCAATAGAAGTTAGACTGCCTCTAGGTTTGGTGCATTCGTGTGGATTTAGCAAATGTAAATTGATGACCATAGTTTCAGCAGTATTATTTTGCTGTATAAAACCCAGGCATGACTATTTCCTCAATATATGAGCCCTTTTTCCCCCAAATGCACTACATGTGACTACCCTCATGTTAAGCCACTGACAGAAGGGAGTATGGCATAATGGGGCATGGAAAGAGACTCATGTTTAAACCTGCTTTTCCCAAAATCTTCCATATTTTTTCCCAGCTAATTTCAACATAGTGCTTTTAGGGAATCAATTAAAGGATTCGGATGTGTTAATGTACTTTGAGGGCTTCCTGGCGCTTGCTGCACTCCTCCTGTGCTTCAAGAACAGGCTGTCTTAGGTTACATGCTCACTCCCATTGGCAGCAAAGGCAGCACTGATCATTACCTCCCCAATGGGAATTGGTTTTCCTCACAGTTGCCAGTGTTTAGATTTTGATTTAACAAAGCACCCAGGCTTACCCTGGAACACTGATATTACTTCATTTAGTCTTGTCTGTCTCACCTAATGGAAAATGGATTAAACTGTGTGTGTTAGAAACTGAATCACAGTCTAATTACCCAGCTGGGAAGAACTTAAACTGCTGTCCACAGAGGAATTTGGGCAAGGGACTTGCCCCAGAGGCTGCTGGCAATGCTCTATCTGGTTTATGTGCTTTTTCCAAAGTGCGCATGTGTTCATTAAATGACTTGTTTTGTACAGAGCACAGGTTGTGTAAGTGCAATTGTCTTGTCTGAGACCAGTAAGGGTGCACTACTTACCACTCATCTCCTCTGGGAAGCATGTCAGAAATAAAGCCATACACGTAATACATCAACCTGAAATGACAGTGAGGTGGGGAGAAGTAAGTTTGTGTGTGGGCCACAGATGCATAAGGAAGGCAAAAGGAAGAAACTGCCTCAAGGTTGTACCAAGCCAGTGAATTCATCCATCTAGGAGTTGGGTAGCACGTGTGCCCTGGGTTTGAGCTTTAATCCATCCAAATATTATGTGTGTGCGTGTAATAGTAACTGATGTGCTCTCAGGAAACAACAAAGGTAGCCCGATCCCACTGCAGATGTGCTTCTCCTGGAGCTTCCTGACTTTGCGGAGTCCAGTTCTGAAGCCAGGATTTTCCAAGGGTCCTGAATTCAATGGAGATCCTTATAGGACTCCAGTCATAACCTGCTGCTGCCAATGATGGCTTAGCTAATACCATCTTCCCACACCAATTTCTAGATAACTCAGCACATAATGCTGAGTGATGGATCAGTGAATGAGCCATGGAGTGTGCTTGATGCCTCTGAAGCATCTGTGAGCAGTGAGTTCAGTCTGTGTATGGACTGCCCTTCCTGGGAACAGGCACCTCCAGGTCCTGCAGTTGTTACCAGCCCATGTGAATCAAGATTTTGATAGATTGACATTGTGGTTTTAGAGACAAATAACTTTCGTGTACTGTAAGACAAATTTGACAAGGCTTAGATCTATAGGCAGAAGCAAGTGACACAAATGTAGGCTCCATACCAACATATTCTGTGAGTTATCTTTAGTGTCACCCATCTAAAAAGCTCTGTGAGTGGCATCCACATCTTGCGAAACTTCGGATACTGGTTAAATATTGTTTTCACACGGGGAGAAGTCTGCTGTTTCCTCCTTGAAGAGGCCTTCAGCTTCCAGAGTTTGTAATTCATAAAGAGAATACTTAATTAAGGCATCAAGAGGAGGAAGGGCGAGCACTTCTTCTTTCTCTTACTTTTTGTCCCCAGGTGCGCTTCTTGTCCCTTCTTAATTTTGAAAGAAGGAAAACGCTGATATCCTCTGGACATGGCTGTATAGGGCCATCTTCTGGTCAGGCAGAACATACAACCCTGTCCTGAGTGTTAATGCAGCCTGAGGACGGGATGAGCAGCAACTCTGGCAGCAGACACTGCTTTATATGGACAAAGCAATGAGACCAGTGTGTGCTCCTCTCTCAATAGAGGACACAGATGATGCAGGAGGGGGGTTGTCCAACAGCTTTGAGGTGACAAGTTCTACATGGGAAAATTCAGGGAGGAAAGAAGCTGTGCAGATATCCAATAAACCACGTTGTACAACGAACCCCGCAGCGTTAGTGCAAATTTTGGGGTATTTCTTGCATTTTTATACCTGCATTTTTTATTCTGATTTCTCATCATTAAGTACCACTTAATCAGGATCAATGAGGATGATTGGGGGCTGGAGCACCTCCCCTATGAAAACAGGCTGAGAAAGTTGGGGCTGTTCAGCCTGGAGAAGAGAAGGCTGCGTGGAGACCTCACAGCAGCCTTCCAGTGTCTGAAGGGGGC